>CM064487.1:33538657-33606629 GCA_032716605.1 Paralithodes platypus
TAATTGTCCTATGTTTGGTTGAAGTAGGCTTGACGCCTTACCAGAGGTGGACTTGACGACACTAGCGACAGCGCTCAAAGCTGTCAGAGATAGGGCTTAATGCGAAGCAGAGATAGGCTTTCGGGATAATACCCCAGACAGGCTTCAATGCTGGGGGGGGGGGTGGGGGGGGCGGGGGGGTCTGGGAGGGGGCGGTTGAGTTGTCACCAAGGTAGGCGCTCGACGCTACCAGAGGTAGGCTTGGACGATGGCACATCAACCCAAAAAATCTGCAATCAACACATTGCTAGACCCAGAAGCTTACAGAGAAGCGCCTACGAGACATCTCCCCAACCGAACACACATCCAGAAGTCCAAGAAGAAGGTTTGAGACTCTTCCCCATCATCAGAGGGTGACGGATACCAAGATCGATGACCCAAGAATACACAAGAATATTACGCCAGAAAAAAAAAAAAAAAATATTAGAAGAGAACTACGAGCCGACACCTGGAAAATCCCTGAATAATCAATCAACATAATCAGTCCCTATTAACAGAAATGTTCCGTGAGTCCCTTATTGAAGCTTGATAACATGTCCACCTTGGCTTCATGCAATACACCACAATTGATGTCCTTGTATTTAATATTATATTTCAAGTGTTTATTCCTCCACTTCTTTCTACATGATTTGAGACAATATTAAGAATTAGTACAGTATGAGAAGTTTAATTTCCACACCCATGATTTACATACGTAAATTCAGGCTCGCTGGGATTATATATATAATACTGTCATAGTAAACCTGTGTTCTGGGTAACATAGACATGAGTGCTCCCCAATCATATTTGTCTAACCTCTTTAGTGCGTAACCTATGTTCACCACATCTTGAAAGTAAATATTTTATACCGAATGTCCTGATAAATTGATTTCAATTGTAATTCTGGTTGTTCTAACATTCAATATGTAGTTCCCTGACCTTAATGTGTAATTAATGATTTAAGTATTGTGTGAGCCATAATAGGTCATATTTCCATTAAGAGACAATAGTATATTTCCTGCGGTAATTAATATTGTCTCCGCTTTAGGTTTTGCATTAGAAACACCTGAGTCAAGATATTATTACCAATAGAGACTTCAACTATTTATTCCTGTTTTTTTTGTACCAGTAAAATATTATGACCTGTTCTGAATGCATGATTTTGCCTTGTGTATAACCTTATGCATGTATTTTCAATATCCCATTCTTCCCATTTGGTAAACCTAAAACTACCTATTATAACCCATTTCACAACAATTCTTCCTTCTCCTTCTTCCTCTTTCTTATCATCATCATGATTATTTTTAGTTATAGTTATTATTACCACACAACCCACCCACAGATAACACGAAACATACTACCAACCAGCGAACCGAGAAAATTAAGTACAATTGAAGAACATGTGGACCGGTAGGATAACACAATAGAACACACACACACAGAAAATTACAATCGAAACAAGGACAAAAACATATATTGGAGGAAATATGGGATGGACAGGGACAGCAATTACAAGTCTCTCTCTCTCTCTCTCTCTCTCTCTCTCTCTCCTCTCTCTCTCTCTCTCTCTCTCTCTCTCGCTCTCTCTCTCTCTCTCTCTCTCTCTCTCTCGGCAATTAGAAGTGTCTCTACCTTTACCTTGTTTCCTGGAACTTCACCTTGAAGAAGACGGAGGAGGATGGAGAAACAAGAAGAAGAAGAAGATGATAATGATGATGAGGAGAGAGGAAGATGGAGAAAAGGATGATAATGATGATGACAATAAGGAGGAGGAGGAGGAGGAGGAGGAGAGAAAGTGAAGGAGGAAGTGGTGGTGGGAGGAGGAAAAGGAAGAGAACACATTTAAGAAGACTTATAGAGGGGATCAGCAAAAGGAACAGGAAGGGAGAAGAGAATGAATAAAAACAAGTAAGAAGGAGAAGAAGAAGAAGAAGAAAACAGAAGAAGAAGAAGAAGAAGAAGAAGAAGAAGATAGGAAGAAGAAGTAAAAGAAAGATAGGAAGAAGAAGAAGAAAACAGAAGAAGAAAAATAAAACAAGAAGAAGAAGAAAAAACAGAAGAAGAAGAAGAAGATGAAGATGAAGAGGATTACGAGATAGGAGGAGGGGAGGAAAATAAATACAAAAGACTTACAAACTACAAAAGATCTATTAGTCGTTACGAGGCGGTTTGGAGATCTACAAGTAAGTTTATTATCTGGTAGGTGAAGAATAAGGTAGAAAACGCTCCTAAGAAAAGGCAAGGGAAGTGGGGTGGGGGAGTATAGGAGGAAGAGAAGGAGGAGGAAGTTGGAGGAAGAGGAGGTGGAAGAAGAAGAACGGAGGTGAAGGAGAAGTAAGAAGTAGTAGCAATGGTAGTAGTAGTTAGTAGTAGTAGTAGTAGTAGTAGTAGTAGTAGCTTCAGTAGTAGTAGTAGTAGTAGTAGTAGCAGCAGTCGTAGTAGTAAAGGCAGTCGTAGTAGTAGTAGCAGTCATAGTAGTAGAAGTAGTAGTAGCAGCAGTAGTTGTAGTAGGACTTGTAGTAGTAGCAGTCATAGTAGTAGTAGTAGTAGTAGTAGTAGTAGTAGATCAATACAACAACAGACCACCTGTTTGTATTACCATTAATATTAGTAAACGCAATTACAGGTATTTCCATAACTACGGTCATATTAATGATCACAAACAATGACATAATTACTAAATGACTGTACCAACTAAATGATTTAATTACCATATGATGACTATTAGATTGGCTCCATTAATTATGTTATACGACATATACACGCTTTTAATACTTGAAATGATGTAGGAATTTACCTATTAATTGTTGTTCTATTCGCATCGAACCAATATATATACCTGTATGTAATTTTCTTGTGGCTAATTTTAGACGATTTTATACGGCTTAGGAAGGGCGATCCTTTGAACATGACAATCTTAATTTTAGTACAGATAGTAAAACCCAACTAAAGAAGAGTAGATCAAGAGCACAGTACAACAATTAATATAAAACAACGTTTTTCTCTGTTTTGTTACTTCTAAACCTGCATCATAAAACATAATTTGTTTTTAATTAAGTTTGTTATTTCTAAACCAGCAATAAGAACAAACTTTGGACATTTGGCTATTTCAAAACAATATATATGAAGGTACAACTGTTATCTACTGTATTTTGTGTCATCTTAGCTCGCTATAAAAAAATTATGTGTTATATGTTTTGTTACTTCTATCTATCTATCTATCTATTCCCTGACGCCGTGATCCCCGAAGGGGTGGCCACGAACTAACCGCCCCCATGCACCTCTGTCCCCAGTCAGTCGACGCCCCTCCCCCCAACCAGTACCGCCCTCGTTCATGTACTTCCTCACTCCATCCTTCCACCTCATATTCGGTCTACCTCTCCCTCTCTGTCCCTCCACCTCGCTCTCGTACACCCTCTTAGTCATTCTCTCGCTTTCCATACGTTCCATTATGGCCGAACCATCTCAAGTTGTTCCTTTTAACTCTTTCCAGCACATCTACCTCCACACCACACCTCCTTCTTACTTCCTCATTAGTCTGTCTATCCCTCCATGTAACTCCGCACGCACTCCTTAAGTAATTCATTTCCACTGCTCTCACTCTTGGTCTGAGTCTCTCAACCAACGTCCATGCTTCGCTTCCGTAAGTCAGTGTCGGGATTACCACACTGTCATGCAAGGACTTCTTCACTTCCATACTGACCACCCTATTTCTTGTTACTGCTTTTAGCGTTCCTACAACCCTCTTCCCCTGGTGTACCCTCTCCCGCACTTCTTCATCCATAGTCCCATCTTTACTCAACACACTGCCCAGATACTTAAAAGAGTTGACGATCTCCATAGCCTGACCGTTCAGCTTCACCTCACACTCTGTGACTTCACCCCTTTCGAAGACCATAACCTTGCTCTTCCCCGTATTTACCTTCAAATTCCGTTTTTCGCACACTGTTCCAAACTCATTTACCAGACCCTGCAACTCCCATTCATTATCACTCATCAGAACTGTATCATCCACAAACAGCAGTATAGGTAGCTTCCACTCATTCCCTCCCTTTTCAGCGATACACCAACATCCACTGCTCTTGATAGTATTTCTTTCATGACTCCATCCATATATACAGTAAACAACCACGGGACATCACACACCCCTGTTTCAAACCAACATTCAGGTCAAAGAACTCGCTCTGCTCACTCTCCACACGTACTGCCGCCTTTGCACCCTCATACATGCTCTTCACTGCTTTCAGCAACTTGCCCTCTACTCCGTATATTCTAAGTACTTTCCACAAACCTTCTCTATCCACTCTGTCATAGGCCTTCTCCAAGTCCATAAAGGCAACATACACCTTTTGTTTCTTCTCCAGATACTTCTCCACAACACAATTCAGGATAAAAATCTGATCTACACATCCTCTTCCCTTCCTAAAACCTCCCTGCTCGTCGCCTATCCATTTCTCCGTTCTCACTCTCACTCTCTCAATCACTACCCTACTGTATACCTTCCCTACTACGCTTAGAAGACATATACCTTGGTGGTTACCACACACTCCTCTTTCCCCTTTGCCCTTATATAGGGGGACTATTATGCCAGTCTTCCAGTCATCGGGTGCACTCCCTTTCTCCCATGCTAGTTTGCACATTTTCCATACCCATTCTATCACTATCTCACCACCATACCTCAACATTTCCCCACACACTCCATCTGTTTCCTGGTGCTTTCCCCAACTTCACTCTTTTCATGGCTTCCCACACTTCTGACCTCCTGATCCCCACCTCCTCCTCCACTACTTCTCTTCTTCTCCCTCCCATACCAAATCCAGCTATGTTTGCTGGCTCTTCATTCCTTACATTTAGCAACTCACTGAAGTACTCCCTCCATCTTTCGACTCTCTCTTGCTTCTCGGCTAGCATTCTCCCATTCTTATCTTTCACCCCCTTACTGTTTCCCTTGCTACCTTCCCTAACTTTCTTGACTTCTTTCCAGAACAGTTTCTTACTCTCTCTCCATTTTACACTCAGATTCCTTCCAAATTCCTCATCTACTCTTCTCTTACTTTCCTTCACTACTCTCTTCACCACCCTCTTACTCTCCACGTACCTCGCTCGTTTCTGTCTCTCGGAATCTTCATTCCCTCTACTACCAAACCACTCTCTATATGCTTTCTTCTTTTCTTCCACAACTATTCTTACCTCTTCTGTCCACCATGCTGTACCTTTCACTCCCCTCCCTCTTCTCCTCACTCCACACACCTCCTCACATGCTGCACAGATCTCATCCTTAAACACCTTGCTCATCTCCTCCACTTCCTCCATAACTTCCAGGTCGAACCCACCTAGTCGTCTTTCCACTGCTCTCCTGTACTCCTCCCTGACTTCCTCCTCCTGCAACCTCTCCACCCTCCTCACCATTCCACCCTCCTCTCGCCTCCCTCCAGCTCTCCTCACCCACTTCTTTTGTATCCTAACCTTAGCTCCCACTACATAATGATCAGACAGACCCCCTCCAATACCCCTATACACCCTAGCATCCATCACAGATTTCTTCATTCGTTCATCCACACATACATAATCAATCAATGACTTTCGTTCCACCACTGTCTTATCCTTCATCGTCAACATCCGTTTCCACGTGTACCTGTGGATCATTCTGTGTCGGAAGAAGGTGTTGGCTATCCACAGCCTCCTCCCCACACATACGTCCACAAGTGCACTACCATTCCCATTCACCTCTGATGGTACCCCCCACCACTCCCTCAACTTTCCTATCACCCACCTTACCATTCATATCCCCAATCAGAAATATTCTTTCGTTCTTGTCAAACTTCTCCAGGCACGCCTCCACATTCATCCAGAACTCCTCTTTCTTTCTTTCAAGTATATCCTCTGTCGGGGCATACACGCATACAATCACCCACGTTTGTATTCCTACTTTCATTCTCACCCACACAATCCTTGAACCCACAGACCCATACTCTCTTACACATTCCTTCCATTTGCTACTTACAAACAAACATGCACCTTCTCTCGCTGTTCCTTCACTCACTCCAGCACACACACCCATTCCACACTCCCACTCTCTCACATCTGAACCTTTCCATTTGGTCTCTGTCATTCCACATACATCCAGCCTGGCATTTACTAACACTTCCAGAACCTCTCTCTCTTTTGTGCCATCATTCATGCCACTAACATTCCACGTAGCCATTCTCAGAATGTCCGAAGGCATGTCCTTAGTCGGTCGTGGTTCGTCAACGTTGGTTCCGTCCGCATCCGAGACTGTTCGTTCGTTTTTCTTTGCTTAGATATTTTTTCCGGGTGGGGGTCGCAAGCCCACCGACCCAACCTCTTTAGTCACCTCTTACGACACGCAGAAGGCACGTGGGGCATATTCTATTCCCTAACCCCCAGGGGGGGTTACTTCTAAACTATTATTAAAAAAAATACAATATATAATGACCTTGTAAAATCTATTCCATTAATATGAATAAACAGTGTTATCGAAAAAAATTATTCTAAGTAATACTACTAATAATAACAACAATAATAATAATCATAATAATAATATTAATAATAATAACAATAAGTTATAATTATTTTTATAATTACAGTATATTAATAAACAACTAGGAATATGATGAAATATTTATTAGTGGCCCCTCCATCATTGACGAACATGCCTATTACATAAGGCATCCTCTTCAAACACTAATCCGCCGTAGTTTTGAATCTACCGCGCAGAGCATTTAAAAACTGAGGAGCCTTCATCATGAGCGCACGCGACCTCACTCATGGCTTCAGTCATTATGAATTGGGTTCTCACTACGAAAAAACTTCGTAAAAAATAAAAACAAAAAGAAAATAAGAATAACTATCTAATAAGCTTTCCATCATATCGTGGATGTACTTGTGTGGATCTCTGACCAGACGCTGATTCAGGCGTCATTCCTCCTTCTCTGCTCTGCGCTCAGCCTGCCCGGACGTGCCTCCCCACGCTCCGCTAGTTCCGCATTCGTTGCGTCCCTAGTGAGTTTTTTCTCATTTGTTTACTCCAGGATGTATCGAGTAAGGTTAGGATAGGCGTAGCAGGAGTGTCCTGGGCTGGTTGCCCGCAGTGCAGTGTATTTTGGGTCGAGTGTATGGGGCATCTATTTCGGATGTACCCTCGTGGTCCCGTTGTGGACATGTGAACTTTTTCACAGTTGAGTTAGTTTGTGATGCAGGCGGCTTTCACTACGCGTTATTTATTGCTGCCTTTTATCTTTCTGATGAGGTAAGCTTTGTTTTCTGACGTTCCCAGCGTATTTTTCTTCACTTGGTGAAGTTTTTTCTGGGTCCCGAGTCAGTCTTCCCTTTGTCGGAAGTATTTGCTACGGTGGTGTGTTGGCGGTGGTTCCTGTTGTGATATTTCCAGTGTTTGTGTATATTTCAACATTTATTATGCCGTCTACCTAGGCCTAGCCAGCCGCTCGTAGCTTTGCCACATGTACTAGTGTTATTGTTTATTATTTATAAATATGCCCTACTGTGTCATGTGTATCCGGGTTTTAGTTGTGTATTGGCTAATTCCTCGGACTATAATTGTTTCCTGGTTTAGTTGTGTATTGGCTAATTCCACGGATTATTGAGTGACCTTGGGTTAGTCGTGCGTGGCTCTCCTCGTGTCTCTTGTTTGTTCAGATGGTGTCTGTTCAGGGTGGGTTTCCTTCCGGCGGGTTTTTTCTCGGTTTCACCATGAAAAAATCCCGGCCGAGAGCCGTGTTGGGCCACACGTGGTTGTTAACACTGGCTTGTTTTCCCCGGCGTTGGGGTGTCTGTGGCTCTCCAGGACTGCGTCTCTGTGGGTGCCTGGTTTCAGGCCTCCTTTGATTCCCGGCGGGATGGCTGTACCCATCTATAAAACGTTGTTCATGCGGACATACGTTATGTAGTTTTTCTACCCGGTTTTACAAAAACCACATGAAAAACCTAGCTGTTGTTTTAGGCTTTCCTCCCCGGCGATCTTTTACAAAGAAGTGGGGACAGGAACTTATGGGGTTAACGTTTGGACATCTCACCCGGCGGGTGTACCTGGGTAGGGTGGGATGAACGACTTATGTCTTTCAGTTAGTTAACCAATCCATTTTAAGTGATACTATGTGTGTCGCCGCCTTTACACTTACGGCGATTGAAGGTTCAATTAGGTTAATATCGATTCTTCACACCCGGTGGGTGCTCCTAGGTGGAGGAACTAAGGAATTTACAAAATTCGATTTCGATTTAACCACTTAATTTAGTGATACAATTAGGTATCGCCGCCTTCAAACTTACGGCGATCTTTTGTGACAATTCGTTAGACATCAGATCTCGTATCATCCTGCCCTGTGCTATTCTACTAAAATATTTCAAGGGCCGGCGTCTTTATGGGGGGTTGCTTTGTTACAAAATTGAATCTTGAGACAGTCACCACCACCAAGAGACTATAAGCGCCATGCTGGACCGTTATATTATATCAGAGGGTATTCTTCACTTTCTTTAACAAAAGATTTGTTTAGATATTCTGAACCCCGCCGCGTAGCGAGCTGTGTTCGTTGTGTCATTACATCTCGTTACCCGGCGGGTTATTAACACTTGTGTGCGAACATGTTGGGTTAACCTTATGAGCATTAATTCCTGGAAATTTTTTTTTTTTTTCCAGAGCTGAGCTCCGGCGGACCAATACAGACCCGGCGGTAGTTTTCTCCCACCAGTGTCTGTCATGGCTACCGTGGCCCCAGTTTTTGCTTTGTGCACTACCCCTGCTTGTGCTGGTATCCCTATTTTTGCGCATACCCTTTGCATAAGGTGTGTTAAATGTCTAGACCGTTCAAGGGGTCTCTGGGTTATGCGTAATTGTTCTTTTTGCTCCCAATTAGCTGTAAAGGTCCTTTGTGATAATGATAAGACCGCGGCGGTAGCGTTGAGAGAGGTCAGGCAACAGATGTCAGCCTACACTACCATTGTTGCGCATAAATCACTTCAATGTGACAACGTCCCACTTTGGGATAGATTGCTCTCCGAACACCCTCCCCCTAAACGTTCCTCTAGAGTCACGAGTATTAAGCCGGCGGAGACTGGTCAGGGTTCTGTATCTTCTGCTGCTACACCTAAACGCCCAAGAGAGCCTACACCTCCGGTATCCGCCTCCTCGTCTCGGGCGAGATCTCGGTCTAGGTCTCCTCTTAGACACCAGTCATCTAGTCGTGCCTCTTCACCGGCGAGTAAGAAGAGTAGGACGGAAGGTTCCACCAGTGGTCACGGCGAGGAATCCTCCAGATCTAAGAATAGTTCGCGGTCACACCGTAGCCATTAATCCTCCAAAAAGGATTCACATAAACGGAAGTCCTCTCGACATTCACCAACTTCTAGTGCATCTCATCGTACCTCTACCCCAGACAGAGTTTGTGTTAAGGCCCAAGAGTCCAGTGCAGCGCCTGTCCCAAAAGAGGATTTGCCACTTAATATTTTAACCCTGGAATTGGAAAGTTCAGGGGGTTCAGTAATTGAGAATGTTTCAGACTCTCAAGAGAGCGTAGGCCAGGGCCTCGGTGTTTGGCGGTTTGCTCAACCAGGGTCTGACCACCCACGTCCGACTCAAACGAGTCACACCGTAGCCGATGTCCACAGGGACGCGGCGATCCCATCCTCTATCCCAGACTTATCTTGGCAACAAGGTACCCCTGCCTCGGCGGGGTCTTCTCAGGAGGATCAGGAGGAGAAAGACGAAGTTTCAATAATTTCGGAGATGGAAGGACAAGGGTCAGGCTCAGGCTTGGACGCCGCACAGGATACTAATGATTCACCTGTAAGTTCTTCATCAAACCAGTTTGTTACGGCACAAGAAATTAATGGGCTGCTTACTCATGCTTTATCTAAATTTGTTGGCCAACAACAGGAAAACCCCACAATGGACTTGGGGGCTCCCACGACAAGTTCTACGGTACGGCCTCTGATGACTTCGATTGATTTATCTAAGATCCCTAACCCTCCCACTCTGTTAACCTCAGGGATCACTAGGCCTGCTACGGCGGCATTGACAACTTCAAATGTCAGGGTCATAACGGATGTCAATCCACCCCCTCTAGACAAAGCGCCTCTTAGAAAGGTAGCTATGCCCTTACTTTATGGGCCAGACGAGTCATGGGTTCTTTTGAACCCCTCTAAACCAGAGCTTGCCCAACCTACCTTGTCAGGGGAACTCCCGGTACCGCGTGAGTGGGTCATCCAGGGCAATAAGTCAAAGAAATTAAGGGCCGTCGATACTTTGGGTAATGTTCTGGACGTAAACATCAAGGCTATACCTAGTTATTATCACCAAGATTATTTTGTGTATGCTTCTAAGCCTGCTTTACCCCCTGCCTCAGCTTCAAAACTATTTTCAGACTGGTCTAAGCTGGATGGGTTTAATGATATTAAGACTCTGTCAGCTCTCACTCCTGAACTAGATTTACAGACCGTCACAGATGACGCAGCTAATCCAGTTTTGAAGGTGGGACAGTTGGGACCAGGACCTTGGGTAGATTGGGAGGTAGAGGCTCAAAACTTTGCAACCACTTTCACTTCTAAATCTTCCCACCAGATCCCTCAAGATACTCATTCATGGTTCTCCATGCCGGTGGGTTCTGCCGGCGGAGTCCCGTCAGCTTTGTTTTCATTTCTAGCTGCCCCTAAGATTAATCTTTGTGAGCTGAAGGACCCGTTCACTACCCCTACCCCTACTCACATAGACAGAAAATTTAGGCTACGGGGAAAAGCTTTTCGCCTGTTCTCGCAGTACATAGTATCTCAGCAGGTGGCTAAGTCTTTACTACGGTCCACTCAGGCAATCGCAGATGCGGATGCTCGAAGATTGGTTGAGTTATCCCGGCGACTGATTCTTCAGTCGTCAATCCAATCCTTGGGTGATATACGCACCGTCTTGCTTGAGGCGGTACGAGCACGACAAGATCTTAGGATGTCGTTAGTTCGCAAGCTACCTGATCGCATTGCTAATCAGGTGGTTATGTCACCAGTGCTTACTCCCTCTTTAATGACCCCTGAAGTGTGGCGAACGGTGTTCACGGTGGCACAGGCCGTTAAGCACAGTCCCACCCCTTCTAAGAAACCTGCATTTAACTTCCCCAAACCCAGGCCTACTACTAAAGCTCAGCCAGGGGGATCTAAACCTTTTCTTCCGCCTAAGTCCTCCCACTCCCCCCAGGGTCAGTACAGGCATAGACAGAGTAGGTTTTCAGGTCAGAGAGGACGCGGCCAGAATAAACCAGGTCAGGGCCAGTCTTCGGCCAACACCAGCCAGCCGGCAAAGCGTCCAGCACCACCAACCCCACCATAAAAAAACTAAAGTCTCTCTCACTCCCGGTGCCTACCTTAAGGCCGGAGGAACCGAGGGTAGTACAGCCGGCGAACCCTTGTCTGCTAACTGGGTCGTTCCGAACGTGTCACCAAGCATGGCCGTTAAACACTTGGGCACGGATGGTGGCACGCAAAGGCATCACTTGGCAGTGGCTCCGGCGACCTCGATTACGTCAGCCGACAACGGCGAATTTTGTTTCTTTAGAGGTGGAGTCACTAGCCCAGGAAATGATTGCCAAGAATGTCATCATCCCGGTCCCACCAAATTACCCTGTATTCACGTCCAAACTATTTTTGGTTCCCAAAAGGGACAGTGTTCAGATGAGGCCGGTCGTAGACCTGTCTTATCTGAATCTTCACATTCACAACGAATCTTTCAGAATGTTAACAGTACACCAAATCAGGCTAACACTTCCACCGGGAGGTTGGATGTGTTCACTAGACCTGACAGACGCCTATTGGCACGTATCGGTCAACAAAAGATTTCAAAGGTTTTTGGCCTTACGGATCAGGCACCAAAATTTTGTTTTTCAGAGGATGCCGTTCGGCTTGAACCTAGCACCTCGATTATTCACAAAACTAGTCCGGCAAGCCCTGATGCCATTGTTAAAACAGGGGATCAGAGTGTTGTGGTATCTAGACGACTGGCTGGTGGTGGCAGAGACACAACAATTATGCATAAAACATGTCAATATAATTTTAAATCATGTCAAAACTCTAGGCTTCAAGGTAAATCTGGTAAAGTCAAACCTTGTTCCCTCACGAGTAATTCAGTGGATAGGGCTGGTCTGGGACACCGCCGCTCTCACTCTGAGTCAGAGTGTGGACAATCGCAACAGGTTTCGCAGGAAACTGTTCAGGTTTCTTCACAGTCTGACTACGACGCGAAGGGTCTGGGAGTCTCTGGTCGGCTCTCTCAACTGGATTCAACTAACTGTCAAGTTGGGCCGGTTGAAAGTAAAACGATTAATATTGGAAGGCAACAAATATTTCCCGCTCTTACCGGCGGGAAAATTATGGCCCATCCCGAAATTAATCCACACCTTACTAGCGGTCTGGGCGAAGAGGGAAACATTGCACTCAATAATGTCATGGACCTCTCCTCCACCAACGGTATGGGTAGACACGGATGCGTCAGGCACAATAGGGTGGCACCAGGGTCAGGGGCTTTGGTCCCACTTAGAAATCTCTCACATCAATGTCAAAGAATTACTAGTCCCCTTGTATTTCCTTCAGGCTCACGGCCCGGCGTTACGGGGCAAGTCGGTGGCCTTCAGAATGGACAATCTGAATGCGGTCCACTGTATTCAGAAACAAGGGTCAACGAGGTCAAGGAAGTTGCTAAACGTGTCGGAAGAGATTTTTGCTCTAGCCAACAGTCTAGATATTTATCTTCACGCATCTTATCTCCCAGGCGTAGCGAACGTCTGGGCAGACGCTCTGTCCCGGAGACAGAGCACGACAGTAGAATGGGAGCTCAAGCAACCCATTTTCAACCTAATGATTGCAGAGCTCTCCCATCCACAAGTGGATCTTTTTGCGTCCGAGGAGACTCACAAACTCCCTCTATACCTCACCCGCCGGGCGAAAACGCCGGCAGGGGGGCCAGACGCCCTAGTGACAGACTGGAACAGATGGAGCTCCATCTATCTGTTTCCGCCGCCAGATGCGTCACTAATGTGCCACGTAGTGAACAAACTACGAGATTATCGAGGCTTAGTCTCGCTAATCGCGCCCCTGTGGCCGGCGCAGTTGTGGTACCAGCAATTGAAAATGTGGTGCCCGGACCCGGTATCGCTCCCGGTCGGGTATTTCCACTTAGACACGATTGGCAACCTAGCAACCTCGCTGACTTTTGCATTATGGACATTCAGGAGGCCAAGTGGCTAGCACCATACGGTAGAGATGTGACCAATAAATTACTCAATCAATATACTCAGTCTACAAAACGACAGTATCAATCACATTGGCAAGCCTTTACTTCTTGGATCGTTAGAACAGAACAAACTGTACCCTCAGTGGCATTAGTTTTTAATTATTTGAATTATCTGTTTGAGCAGAAACGTTTATCTGTGGTAACATTAAAAAATCACTTAACTGCGATTAGAGTGCCCTTTTTAGACCTTACGGGTCTTTCCATACCGGTAGCGGAGGAAACAGGTTTTATGAGAGCATGTTTTAAACTCCGCCCACCTCCCCGTCAGCTCATGCCTACTTGGTCTCTGGACAAAGCTTTGTCTTTGCTTCACTCTCGTCTGTACCAAATACTGCAGACTTTGCATTACTCTTAAAAAAGGCGGTTTTCCTTTTGGCTTTGGCCACCGGAAACAGAGTGTCTGAGCTGGCGGCGATGAGCAACACACCTAATTGTCTTAGGTTTGGTAGACTTAATGAATGTATTTCCATTGCACCCTCCCCAGGTTTTGTAGCCAAGAATGAGCATAGTGCACACGTGTTTTCTGAGTTCACGGTGCCGGCGTTAAAAAGGGGAAAGGTGCATCATAATCTATGTCCAGTGCAAGCTCTAACCAAATATTTGAGAGTAGCTCCTCGAAACCCCCAAGGTGCTTTATGGGTAGCAAGTACGGGTAAACGCTTACTTAAACGGCGATTAGCCTCTCTTCTGGTAGAAGTCATTAAAGAAAGTAATTCCGGCGTTGTGGGTCGGGCCCACGATTTACGCAAATGGGCAGCCTCTTTACGTTTCCTGAAAATTTTTTTCAGTCGAAGATATCGCGTCCACGCAGTTGTGGGCGTCTAATCATACGTTTCTGTCTAGATACTTGTCAGTTGCTCTAGACAAACCTTCCTTATCATGTATAGCTTTAAGGCAGAGGGTCTAGGTGGCCCTGCAGTCACTTTTGTTTACTTTCACGGGAAAGGGGGGGGGGGGTGCAGTCAGTTGACATAGGACACCCTAGACCCCGCCGAAGTATGAGAGCTGTGATACAATTTAAGGTTAAAATATGATATGAAAATTTCTCAGCGAGAAATTGTGCTAGTACAATGTTAAGTACAAAACAACGGTGTTGTTATAGTAGTTTTAGCTGCGAAAGCAATTTAATATTAGAACAATGGAGTTCCTTTGCAATTTATCTCCAAGTTTATTTTGGGGTTTATTATGTGCACATATAAACTTATAACTTGTTATTTTTTGTCACCACTCGTTGAGTGGGGTGCCTTTGTAACTACAGATCTGTGTTCAGAATCTTCAGGGTTACCCATTTTTTGTCAGGCAGGCTTCTTTGAAGCACGCACCTGCCTGAACCCCCTTTTTCTTGTATATTTTCGGCCTACCCCTCCCGACCGTCCCCTTCCCATTCGTTGATGTATTGAGGATTTTGGTTTACTTGATATGTCAGTGAAGGAGGAATGACGCCTGAATCAGCGTCTGGTCAGAGATCCACACAAGTACATCCACGATATGATGGAAAGCTTATTAGATAGTTATTCTTATTTTCTTTTTGTTTTTATTTTTTACGAAGTTTTTTCGTAGTGAGAACCCAATTCATAATGACTGAAGCCATGAGTGAGGTCGCGTGCGCTCATGATGAAGGCTCCTCAGTTTTTAAATGCTCTGCGCGGTAGATTCAAAACTACGGCGGATTAGTGTTTGAAGAGGATGCCTTATGTAATAGGCATGTTCGTCAATGATTACGGGGCCACTACTAAATATTAGGTTTTCTTTATCTCCTTACAGGAGTCAAACCTATAATTTGTAATTGTACGTAAGAGTACGTATTGCGAGTGGGGAAAGAAACTGATGACGAAGAGGGAAGGTGGAGAGCAAACAATGATTGTATGTACTTTGTCCTTAGGGGGGGAAGAGTGTGTGAGAGAGTTACAAGGAGTTACAAGGAACATTTAATATCTCAGAGACCTTGCTGTCCATTCCGAGGAGATACTCTAAGTGGAAGGATATAGACTGTGTGGTGCACAACACCCATTGCAGAGACTGCAAAATACTATTTACTCCCTTCTTGACCTGCTCTACTGAAGAACTGTTTACAATTTATGAGTGAAGTTTGTTCCAGGTAGAACAGATCTTATATGTGACATTTTTTCCACAAGTACTAGGTGCTGAACCTTTTCAATTCTAACTTCCAGTCATGGTTGCGTGTTGTATTCATATTGAAGCTAAAGATATTTCTATAATCCCCATTGTCAAACACATTAAGTATTTTAAAAACTTCAATGAGCTGACCTCTTAGTCTGCGTGTCTCCAACGGAAAGAGATTAAGAGCTCTCAATCGGTCCTCATAACTCAGACTTCTAAGAGATGGAATTAGCTTTGTAGCCCTAGTTTGTCCCCTTTCTAGTCGCTCTACATCTTTTCTGAGTGCTGGAGACCAGAATTGAAAAAAATACTCCAGGAGAGGCCGTATCAGAGCCTTGTAAAGTGTGAGGACTATTTCCATATTTCTATACCTATATTGCCTCTTAATATAGCCCAACAATTTCTGAGATTTCTTATTTACTTCGATACATTGCTTGGAAACATTTAGGTCACTGCTGATCAGAACACCCACATCTTTTTCCAAATCAGTCACTTCCAAAGGCATTCCCAATAGTGAATAGCCTGACTTGGGGTTCACTTGACCGATATGCATCACCTTGCACGTTTCCAAGTTTTATATATATATATATATATATATATATATCATTATTATAATTATTATTAGTAATTTGCTTGGTTAATAATAAACAGATGTCCATGTATGTTCAACGCACCTTTTACTACAGAATTTGAAAGGATTGATCAACATTTTCCAAACAAATATAATTATAGCGTAAGAATATGATGAAACGTCATTATAGGAGCATTTACTATGGCGGAAGTCAATAATAGGAAAAATGTCAGAGTAAAAGCCCGGATATAGAGATCAAAATAAACCCGGTAGAACAGAGAATACTGAATAAATAAGGAGGGGAAGAGAGAGAGAGAGAGAGAGAGAGAGAGAGAGAGAGCGAGAGGAGGGGAATAAGGAGGGGAAGAGAGAGAGAGAGAGAAAGAGATGTTAATAGTCAGATATAGAAATACTGCATGAATTTTAGTATGCGTATGAAGGAGACAAAAGGCAATGCTTCCTGTAACAAGTGTCCCCCCCCCCCCAAGTTGAAAGAGTCGCAGGGAGTCAAATTCAAGGCAAGGCACGTTAGAGTAAAAATATCTGGACACACGGTGCTTGAAGCAGTTTAAGTCATACGATGAGGGAGAGATAAATTAAGGGAGAGAGTTTCAGAGGTTACTTGTTAAGTACACCTAAAGGAAGCTGTTTTAGTAACAGTGGTAATATGGTAGTTTAATTAATGGTCAGAAGAGTAACATACACCAAGGCTGAGAGAATAGAAAAGGTTGATTGTTTGTTGTTGAAGAGTATGAAATAATTGTGTGGACGATTGTGAAGGGTAGATAGATGAAGAAACTGGGTATTGGAAACATTGAAAGCAACAATATTTGATCTGTGAAGAACCATGTGGCAGAGTGGCCTTGCCACTGGAATGGTAATCCAATGGACCCGGGTTCGAATCCCAATATGTCAATGGGAAGATATTATTGGGATGGAATTTGTGCTGTACCTAGTTTCAGTGCATTACCACAACACACCGAAATGCCAAAAAATACCCTCATTGTTCCCTGATTAAATAGCATTGTATGAATATTCTCATATTCAAAATATGTTACAGGGGGGCAATGCCTAGTGAGTTAATTTCTCAATAGGTGGCGTTCTGAGAGTGAGGGTCCGAGTGTGGGGGGTGAGACTGTGAAGCACAGAGGCGAAGCGGCTTCAGAGATGGAATTGCTTCGAGCCGGGGTGCTTCGCATGTCTCACTCCCTAGACTGGAACAAGACCTCACGGGCCTCACCATGTTCAGCGGTGTAGTGTAAAGGTTCTCAGCCTATGCCCGAGAGGGAGTATTGGGATATAGAAGAAAAACAAATATATATATATATTGTAACTTCAGCTATAATTGCGTGTTGTATTCATATTGAGTCAAAACATTTTGCTGTAGAGAGAGAGAGAGAGAGAGAGAGGGTGAGAGAGTGAGAGTGAAATTGGGAAAGTGAGAGAGAGAGAGAGAGTAGGGTAGGTTACTAGGCTACTATATCACCTAAGGGTAAAATAGGGTTTTTGTTTACAGTTCTTAGTGGCTGAGGTAAATACAATAGTAAAGTTGTATTAATAGATTATAGAGAGAGAGATAAAATATACTGATGCACAAATGTATAGATAGATTGATACAGTAGATACTTAGATGAACAGACAAATATATAGGCACGTACTTGGGTAGATGTAAAGATAGGTAGATAGAATGGAAGACAGATAGATATATAGGTAGCTGGATAGATAAATATACAGTCAGATTGATGAATACTATGGATACTATGGAACTAAAGTGAGAGAGAGAGAGAGAGAGAGAGAGAGAGAGAGAGAGAGAGAGAGAGAGGTGCAGCAAAGGGCAATTGGTGACAACATATACATGCACTGCTTGCAGGCTGAGGCTTCTACTTTAAGGGGGGTCACCGGCTTTTTTTTTTCTTTCTCTCCTTTCTCTCTTTCCCTGGCTTGTATCCATTCGGCACCATTCAGCCTACTGTTTTAAGACTTTTTCCCCATCCAGATGTTGAATTCTTCCTGGCGAGCGATAGCGAGCCAGCATTGCATGGAGAAATCCGGCTTCGCCGGAGACATTTTTCTATCGAAAAATGTAAAATGTAGCTTACTATCAAAACAAAAAAAATTATATGCTGGCTCGCTACCGCTCGCCAGAAAAATATTGACACCTGGATGGGGGTAAAAGCCTTATAACAGTAGGCTGAATGGGGCCGATTGGATACAAGCCAAAGAGAGAGGGAGAGAAAGAGAAAAAAAAAACGAGGCGGGCTCCCTTAACTCACAGAAAGCTCTCTCAAATCACTGGAAAATATTGAAGAAATATTAAGTAAATCACAATAAAATGCATAAACAAATAATTATAGTATTGTGCATGCATTACCGAGTCAAATTATAGTATTGTGCATGCATTACCGAGTCAAATTATAGTATTGTGCATGCATTACCGAGTCAAATTATAGTATTGTGCATGCATTACCGAGTCAAATTATAGTATTGTGCATGCATTACCGAGTCAAATTATAGTATTGTGCATGCATTACCGAGTCAAATTATAGTATTGTGCATGCATTACCGAGTCAAATTATAGTATTGTGCATGCATTACCGAGTCAAATTATAGCATTGTGCATACATTACCGAGTCAAATTATAGTATTGTGCATGCATTACCGAGTCAAATTAAACTAGTCTGACATACAATTAATTAGGCACATGCATAAATACATACATATCTTGATACATACCTATCATACTGTACAATATAATACATAAATACATACATATCTTGATACATACCTATCATACTGTACAATATAATACATAAATACATACGTATCTTGATACATACCTATCATACTGTACAATATAATACATAAATTCATACGTATCTTGATACATACCTATCATACTGTACAATATAATACATAAATACATACATATCTTGATACACACCTATCATACTGTACAATATAATACAGAAATACATACATATCTTGATACATACCTATCATACTGTACAATATAATACATAAATACATACATATCTTGATACACACCTATCATACTGTACAATATAATACATAAATACATACATATCTTGATACATACCCATCATACTGTACAATATAATACATAAATACATACGTATCTTGATACATACCTATCATACTGTACAATATAATACATAAATACATACGTATCTTGATACATACCTATCATACTGTACAATATAATACATAAATACATACGTATCTTGATACATACCTATCATACTGTACAATATAATATATAAATACATACATATCTTGATACATACCTATCATACTGTACAATATAATACATAAATTCATACGTATCTTGATACATACCTATCATACTGTACAATATAATACATAAATACATACATATCTTGATACATACCTATCATACTGTACAATATAATACATAAATACATACATATCTTGATACATACCTATCACACTGTACAATATAATACATAAATACATACATATCTTGATACATACCTATCATACTGTACAATATAATACATACAAATTTACAAAGAAATTCGAACAAATACTAGAGTAGATTGTAAGTACCAATCGAGCAGGGCAGTACCTAGGGGAGGCCACATAGGCATATAATAAGGAGTTGCTGGAACTCCTGTTTCATTTGTCTGGCTTCCAAACCACTGTTCCTATTTGTGCCTCACCTACACAGAGAGTAATCCAGCTAACTCTCACAAACACCTTCTCTTCCTATGCACTTCACTACACTTAACAAGCACTCCACACTTCTCTCCAGCACACCTAAATTTCCTCTAACGTACCTTGATCTTGGCTGTCTATCACTCTTTCAACCTGGGGGGGGGGGGGACACTTGTTACAGGAAATCAAGGAATGTTCGAGCCAAAATGCCTGGACACACGGAGTTTGAAGCAATTTAAGTCATAGGATGAGGGGAAGATGGATTCAGGAAGAGAGTTCCAGAGCTCAGCTGTTGAATAGAAGAAAGATTGGGAATATTGTTTCACTCTTGGGTTGGAGAGTTGAACAGAGTAGGGATGGGATTGTGTTGCAATACGGGTGCTACGTGCTCTACGTAGAAGAGGTGGTATGCACTGAGAGAGCTCTGATGAACACTGATTATTGTAATAGAGGTAGAATAGCGAGAGAGATGTAACATTGCGGCGAAGAGAGAGAGATTGCAAAGAGTCGGTGAGTGGACGTGAGTTAATGAGACGAAAGGCTTTCTTTTTTACTTTTTCAAGAAGTGCTGTGTGAGGGGATCTTCCTCACACATGCGAACAATACTCAATATACGGACGCACTGTGCCCCTTTACAGAGCAAGAAGTTGTGCAGAGGTAAAGAACCACCGGAGGCAGTTGAGCACACCCAGCTTCTGGGAAGCTGTTTTTAGCAAGGGTGATAGTATGGTCTTTCCAAGTGAGATTGGAAGAAAAAGAGATACCTAGAATACTGAGAGAAGATGAAGGTTTGATTTGTGTATTGTTGAAGTATAAGGGATAGAACTGTGGGCGGGTGCCCAACCCCGAAAAGGGTTGAAATAGGGGAGCTATCCCCCCCCGCCAAAGGCGGCTTTCTAGGGCCTTTCCTAGCTGATGCTGAGAGGATTGGGTTCTAGTCATGTGGTGATGGGCTGGTCTATCAAAGTGAGAACTGAGCGATCTCTGCCATACCCATAGCTTACTCTGACTGTTCCTTTTACTTATATATTTTCTAGATCTCAAGTGCCGGCGTCTCTTCCGTGGATTGACCTCCTAATCTACCAAGATTGGAAGCCAAAGCGTCACATCTTTCCTTTGTCCCTCAACTTTCTCTTCATAATTGCTGAGGGGCACAGGGCCCTGGGTGGGGCTTTGGTTTCCCGGGCGTTTCCGCACCCTCCTCAACTCCCCGCCATGGAGTGGCTTCGGTCACCCAGGCTTTATTGTGGTCGGCAGGGAGGGTTCTGTGGGGGGCGCTCAGTTATGGCCTTGGCCTTGCTCGGGGCCTTGGGGCTGTTCGGCCAGGCAGCTTGGGGAAAAACAACAACAACAACAACAACTGTGGGAGTTCTTGACAAGTAGATAAATGAGAAATTGGGTTTTAGTAGCATTGAAAGCAACAAGATTTTCTCTGCCCCAAATGGAAATGGTTGGTAGGTCAGAAGATAAGTGTTCCATGGCATCATCACATGAATTTTTGATTGATTGCTTGCTGGGGGGTTCTGAAAAACTAGTTGAATAGTGTAAGGTAGAGTCATCAGCATATGGATGGATAGAGCTAGAGGTACGTGTACAGTTGAGATCATTAATTAATTTTAGAAAGAAAATTGGAGATAGGACAGAACCCTGAGGAATACCTGAGTTGATAGGTTGAGGAAGTAAATGATGGCCGTCCACAACCGCAGCTATTGAACGGCCAGAAAGGAAATTCGAGATAAAGGCACATAATATACAGTAGAGGGATTAAAACTGAAGGAGGGTATAGTTTAGAAATTAGAGATTTGTGCCAGACTCTATCAAAGACCTTCGATATGTCTAGCGCAATAGAAAAGGTCTCACCAAAGTACCGAAAGGAGGATGACCAAGAGTTAGTAAGATATGAAAGAAGATCACCAGTAGAGCGACCCCTAAGGAATCCATACTGGCGATCTGAGAGTAGATTATGAGAAGAGATATGCTTAAGAAATTTTGAAGTAAGAATAGTTTTAAAACTTTGGAGATGCAAGAAATGAGAGCGGACGATAGTTGGAGGGTTGAGAGCAGTCACCCTTCTTTGGGACAGGTTGAATGAGAGCAAACTTCCATCAAGAAGGAAAGACGTTAGATGAAAGACAGAGACGGAAGAGTTTGCCTATTCAGGGAGTCAGCACGAAAGCACAGTTTTTTAGTACAACAGGAGAAACACCGATCGATCAGACCGTACACCTTCTTAGTATTAAGCTCAGAGAGGGTGGAAAGTATATAGTATATCTTTAGAAGAGATTAGGATATTAGGCATGAATAAGTGAGAGGGGGGTGGAGAGGGAGGAATAGCAACAGAATCATCCAAGGTGGAGTTTTAGCGAAAGGTTGGACGAAGAGTTCAGCTTTGTCAGAGGAAGAAGTAAGTGATGGTTGTTCCATCAGAGTGGAAAAGGGAAGGGAATGAGGAGGAAGAAAAATTGTTGGAGAAGTTTTTGGCTAGATGCCAGAAAGCTTGGGAAGAGCTAGAGTTGAATATCATATATATACATGTGTGTGTGTGTGTGTGTAATTATAATAATTGTTGGTTTATTGTTCACTTGCAGGCGTGAGGATTAAAATCTACAGTTTTTTCTTACCCTAGGTACAGTGCAATGCTTATTCTATCTTAGCTACGAGGTCACAAGAAATCTTTGGCAACCGTGATGTGCCGAGTTCCCACCATAATACATACGCAGATGCACTAATGAGACGCACGTGTAGGCTAACACAGGCTGAGAGTTTGCAGCTTGGCTAGGAAGGGACAACGATACAATCTTCCTCTTCATGTGAATGTGTGTGTGTGAATGTGTGTATGTGTGTGTGTGTGTGTGTGTGTGTGTATGTGTGTGTGTGTGTGTGTGTGTGTGTTCAGATTTAACATAAACATTGAAAGGTGAACCCTATGTAGTAAAGACTTACTTATATAATTGGAAACGAAGGCAGAATTCGAGGAAAACAGTGAGCTCTATAACTATATTGAAGTAATAGAGAAAGAATTAGTTAAACAAATATTGCAATAATGATACAAGGAAAAATACACTGTGCA
This sequence comes from Paralithodes platypus, assembly GCA_032716605.1. NCBI lineage: Eukaryota > Metazoa > Arthropoda > Malacostraca > Decapoda > Lithodidae > Paralithodes > Paralithodes platypus. Next base: position 33,561,437 of record CM064487.1, read on the forward strand.
ATTTTGTTGACGGGGATAATCAAGTCTTTATTGATTCCAGGGTATGAATAGAACAAAAAACACATAAGAGTTAATACTGGAGAGTAAAGGTGATAAACTACAAGGTGTATTATATTATATCTTTCTTTATATCTCTCTCTGTTTTACTCTCACTCTCACACACTCTCTTACTCTCTCTCTCTCTCTCACACACACACACACACACTCTCTCTCTCTCACGTTTTCTTTCTCTCTCTCTCTCTCTCTCTCTCTCTCTCTCTCTCTCTCTCTCTCACTCTCTCTCTCTCTCTCGCGGTATATAAGTATATATCTGTTTCTTACTCTGTCTGCCTTTCTCTCTCTGAGAGTCTTCTTCTGTTCTATCCTTCTCTCCCACTTTCCTTTGTATGGGGTTCTGCTGTTTCTACTAGAATTAAGTCCTGACCACCTTGTTTTGATTGTAAGATCCGTGTAGTCAGTGTATCTACGTAAATATATGTAAATATATGTATCTGAATGTAGATCTCTCTCTGATGCTGTGCTTGTCGCTCTTTCTCTCTCTCTCTCTCTCAGTTCGGGTGAGCATGGCAATTTGTGTTTTTTAAAGAAGTTGAGGTTGCCACTTTAAAAGAAGTATACAAGAAGTAATGAGAGAGAGTTACACAGAGTTACATAGATACACAGACTACACAGACCTTGCGGTCCCTACTAGGTAGTCCGGACTTAATGCTAAAATAGAATTTGCTACAACGTGGAAGGCAAAGATAGCAAGGAAGAAGGCTCTCTCCGCACCCACCTCTCCCCACCCACCTCTCCCTCCGACCGTTGGTGGACATGAAATTAAGTTGGGGAAAGAAGTCCCCCAGCAGAATGAGAAAAACTTCTACTGGGAAATTTATAGTAAAGAACGAAGATGCGAAATATTATATACTGCTTATGCTTAACCTATGTGTTTTTTTTGTTTTTTTTTACCTATATTATTCCCACCTTCTCAAAATGAATGTCTAGATTTCTTTTGAATGTGTCAATTGTCTTACATTGTACCACTTTCTCAGGCAATTTGTTCCACTCGATGACCACACTGTAGGTGAAGAACTGCACACCATATTCAAGATGGGGCCTTACTATGCTTTTAAATAAAGGTACTATAATGTTCTCATGTTTATAAGTAAAATTTCTCTTAATATATCCCAATGCTCGATTGATCTTATTCGCAGCTGCTTCACATTGATCTGAGGTCTTTAGGTTTTCAGATATAAGTACCCCCAGGTCTTTAACTAATGCATTTGTTTTGATTGGCTGACCTTTCATATTGTATTCATATTTTTTGTTTGTATTACCTATTTGCAAGATCTGGCATTTGTCAACATTGAATGGCATCTGCCATTTTTCCGACCACTCTACTATTTTATTTAAATCAGATTGCAGTTTATTTCTGTCTTCTTCGGTTAATACTGATTTTCCTATCTTTGTGTCATCAGCGAACTTTGAGATAGTGTTATTTAGTTCAACATCGATGTCACTTATATAGATTAGAAACAAAACTGGCCCCAGGACCGATCCCTGAGGCACTCCCCTATAAACAGGCTCCCACTCAGATTCTCCTCAATTTATCGCAACTCTCTGCCTTCTGTTTGATAGCCAGCTTTTTATCCATGCATGAATTTTTCCTTTAATGCCCAACATTTCAAATTTCTTCAATAATTTTCCATGAGGTAGAGAGAGAGAGAGAGAGAGAGAGAGAGAGAGAGAGAGAGAGAGAGAGAGAGAGAGAGAGAGAGAGAGAGAGGAAAACTGAGAACATCTACATTTAAATAATCGAAAATTAATGAAAGAATTAGGAGACGATCAGGAGACGTTAAAAACCATTCAACACATTTATGCAAACTAACAACTAAATAGGCCTTAACAAGTATATTATAAGGCATAAGGGGAAAATTGAATAGTAATAAGCCGATAGGATGACCTGACCTTTCAAATAATGTGTATGTGTGCAAATAAAAGGGATGCTAAGACTGACTAACCCCTTCTGTACCGGCGCCACCCTTTGCATTCTATTCTGGCAACTATTAGAAGATTATATTTAGTATAAAATGGGTAACCAGCAATTAAGAAGCTTCGAACTATCTCACTTAACACTTTTTACTGCCACAAATCCTTCTTAAACTGCAAAAAATCGTCTAAATATAGCTAGAATAAAACTAAAAAGACATCTCGGTAAAGAAGAGGTTAAGATTCAACTTTTTATTAAGATATTATACCGATTTCTGTGTTGCTAGTCATTATATATCAGTTATTTGTTTGATAGGTAAGATTATGGTTATCACAACGTATATAAAATACAAAAATAGTCAATAATAAATATGGAATATTGGAAAATACACACACACACACACACAAACACCCACCCACACAACATACACATACATACACACACACAAACACCCACCCACACCCACACACTACACACACACTCACACTACACACACACCCACACACACATACACACACACCCACACTACAGGCACACGCACTCACACTACGTACACACACATACTAGATAGGTCTTTAACAATTAATTATGAGCTCCAAAGTAAGATGAAATTGAACAATACATGAAATAAGTAATATCATAACTATATATACCATTAATATAAAATAAGTAATATAATAACTATATATACCATTAATATAAAATAAGTAATATAATAACTATATATACCATTACAAGAGTTATAAAACACGTGTTATAGACTTATTATACTGTTTATATTAACCCCTTCAGTATACCAGGACGCACTCCTCATTTATATTAACCCCTTCAGTATACCAGGACGCACTCCTCATTTATATTAACCCCTTCAGTATACCAGGACGCACTCCTCATTTATATTAACCCCTTCAGTATACCAGGACGCACTCCTCATTTATATTAACCCCTTCAGTATACCAGGACGCACTCCTCATTTATATTAACCCCTTCAGTATACCAGGACGCACTCCTCATTTATATTAACCCCTTCAGTATACCAGGACGCACTCCTCATTTATATTAACCCCTTCAGTATACCAGGACGCACTCCTCATTTATATTAACCCCTTCAGTATACCAGGACGCACTCCTCATTTATATTAACCCCTTCAGTATACCAGGACGCACTCCTCATTTATATTAACCCCTTCAGTACACCAGGACGCACTCCTCATTTATATTAACCCCTTCAGTATACCAGGACGCACTCCTCATTTATATTAACCCCTTCAGTACACCAGGACGCACTCCTCATTTATATTAACCCCTTCAGTATACCAGGACGCACTCCTCATTTATATTAACCCCTTCAGTATACCAGGACGCACTCCTCATTTATATTAACCCCTTCAGTATACCAGGACGCACTCCTCATTTATATTAACCCCTTCAGTATACCAGGACGCACTCCTCATATATTAACCCCTTCAGTATACCAGGACGCACTCCTCATTTATATTAACCCCTTCAGTATACCAGGACGCACTCCTCATATATATTAACCCCTTCAGTATACCAGGACGCACTCCTCATTTATATTAACCCCTTCAGTATACCAGGACGCACTCCTCATATATATTAACCCCTTCAGTATACCAGGACGCACTCCTCATTTATATTAACCCCTTCAGTATACCAGGACGCACTCCTCATATATATTAACCCCTTCAGTATACCAGGACGCACTCCTCATATATATTAACCCCTTCAGTATACCAGGACGCACTCCTCATTTATATTAACCCCTTCAGTATACCAGGACGCACTCCTCATATATATTAACCCCTTCAGTATACCAGGACGCACTCCTCATTTATATTAACCCCTTCAGTATACCAGGACGCACTCCTCATATATATTAACCCCTTCAGTATACCAGGACGCACTCCTCATTTATATTAACCCCTTCAGTATACCAGGACGCACTCCTCATATATATTAACCCCTTCAGTATACCAGGACGCACTCCTCATATATATTAACCCCTTCAGTATACCAGGACGCACTCCTCATTTATATTAACCCCTTCAGTATACCAGGACGCACTCCTCATATATATTAACCCCTTCAGTATACCAGGACGCACTCCTCATTTATATTAACCCCTTCAGTATACCAGGACGCACTCCTCATATATATTAACCCCTTCAGTATACCAGGACGCACTCCTCATATATATTAACCCTTCAGTATACCAGGACGCACTCCTCATATATATTAACCCCTTCAGTATACCAGGACGCACTCCTCATTTATATTAACCCCTTCAGTATACCAGGACGCACTCCTCATATATATTAACCCCTTCAGTATACCAGGACGCACTCCTCATTTATATTAACCCCTTCAGTATACCAGGACGCACTCCTCATATATATTAACCCCTTCAGTATACCAGGACGCACTCCTCATATATATTAACCCCTTCAGTATACCAGGACGCACTCCTCATTTATATTAACCCCTTCAGTATACCAGGACGCACTCCTCATATATATTAACCCCTTCAGTATACCAGGACGCACTCCTCATTTATATTAACCCCTTCAGTATACCAGGACGCACTCCTCATTTATATTAACCCCTTCAGTATACCAGGACGCACTCCTCATTTATATTAACCCCTTCAGTATACCAGGACGCACTCCTCATTTCCTTCATTTTAGTTTGGCTATTATTACATGATTTTATTAATGGATCAATGGGACATTATGGGTTAATTGAGATGGAGCTTATCTCTTATTAATAAAGTATTTCCTACGCTGTATGACATTGTCTAATAATAGCCAGATTAAAACTTAAGGGGAGGTTTTTAGTGTGTTTCTCAGACTTCCATCAAGCTTGAAATTACACCCCCTTGACTCCCTTTCAAGATAAATTTGTACATTTTTCGGTAGAAAAATGTTCCGGCTGAAAGCCGGTTCCTCTTAGATTACAGGCTCGCTATCGCTCGCCAGGATAAAATTGACACCTGAATGGCACGAAAGGTCTTACTATGGGGTGAAAGTTCTTAAAATCGCTAAACTAATGGGGCAAACGTTTTATAAGATCAAAAGCAATGGGGCTAAACATGAGGGAGAAAGGGGTCAAGAAAAAAATCCCTCGAGTGGAGATCTGCCCTTAAGACAAGCCTCCTCGAATATTATTATAGGATTAATAAATAATTAACATAGCAATATAAACTGTTGGAAGTGTTAAATACTGTTATAGGATTCACTAATAATTAACATAGCAATATAAACTGTTGGAAGTGTTAAATACTGTTATAGGATTCACTAATAATTAACATAGCAATATAAACTGTTGGAAGTGTTAAATACTGTTATAGGATTCACTAATAATTAACATAGCAATATAAACTGTTGGAAGTGTTAAATACTGTTATAGGATTCACTAATAATTAACATAGCAATATAAACTGTTGGAAGTGTTAAATACTGTTATAGGATTCACTAATAATTAACATAGCAATATAAACTGTTGGAAGTGTTAAATACTGTTATAGGATTCACTAATAATTAACATAGCAATATAAACTGTTGGAAGTGTTAAATACTGTTATAGGATTCACTAATAATTAACATAGCAATATAACTGTTGGAAGTGTTAAATACTGTTATAGGATTCACTAATAATTAACATAGCAATATAAACTGTTGGAAGTGTTAAATACTGTTATAGGATTCACTAATAATTAACATAGCAATATAAACTGTTGGAAGTGTTAAATTAGGAACCAATAAATTAACCCTTTCTGTACCGAGACCGTCCTTTTAACTTTATTCTGGCAACCATTAGTCGATTATATTCAGTTTTAAAAGGGCCTCCAGCAACTATCAGGCTTCGAACTATCTCACTCAACCCTTCTAACTACCACAGATCCTTCTAAAATCTCACAACATCGTCTAAATATAACTAGAATAAAGTGACAAAGACGTCACCGGTACAGAAGAGGTTAAGGGCAGATTTCAACTTGAGGATTTTTTCTGGACCCTTTTCTCCCTCATGTTTAGCCTCATTGCTTTTGAAATTTTAAGACGTTCGCCCCATTAGTTTGGCGATTTTAAAAACTTTCGCCCCATTTCTGTCAATGTTCAGAGCTTAAGTGCCATTTAGGTGTCGATTTTTCCTGGCGAGCGATAGCGAGCCTGTAATTTTAGAGGAACCAGTCTTCGGACAGGAATTTTTCTGACGAAAAAAGTACAAATTTTTCTTAAAAGGGGGTCTAGGGAGTGTAATTTTAAGCTTGATGGAGGCCTAGGGAACAAACTAAAAACCTCCCTTTAATACTCTAAGGGAATTATAAATAGTAGGTTCTTAGAGCCGATGTGAGAAATAGAGCCATTTATGATTTAGTTCGTAGCTGAGATTAATTTATAAACAATAATTACAACATACATTACGTAACTGAAAGGTAATTATGTTGTCAAGAATTACGTGTGAGAGTTGACGCAATAAAAAAATAATGTTATGCGCTGTTGAGAGAGAAAGTAAGGTCAAAAACATAAAAATAGGTATATAAGTGAACAAAGATATTGGAAAATGATTATGGAAAACTATAGATGAAAGAACAAAATATACAACAAGAAATGAAAAATATAGAACAAATTAAGGCTGAAAGACGAAATGAACATAATAAAAAGAAATGGGAAAATATGAATTGCATACAAATAATATACAAATAATATAAAATATGAATTGCATACAAATAATATACAAATAATATAAACTGAACAGTATGACCAGTATGTTAAGCAAATACTAAGACCAAAACAATAGATACAAAGCATAAATAATATGGGACATAGCAAATACGAGAAAATAGGGAAAAGAGACAAAAGGCAAATATGAAATAAATCAAGTTACACACACACACACACACACACACACACACACAAACACACATATACTGTATATATATATATATATATATATATATATATATATATATATATATATATATATATATATATATATACATATATATTTCTAATCTCTCAGTGGGGATCGAACCGTCGACCATCAGGACGATAGCCGACGCTTTAATCAATTACACCACGGCAGTCTATATATATATATATATATATATATATATATATATATATATATATATATATATATATATGAGTGAAAGAGATACGGTAGATATACTGTATGTATACAGTATATCTGTTTGTATGTAATTCATAAATCATTAAATAAATTGCCTAATTTACGCTAAAATTAATAAGTAATACAAACAGAAAAGGACAAATTAGAACAAAAGAGATACAAATAAAATTGAGTGTAATTAGTGATTGTTAGATGGTGTTATACTGTGGCCACTTTAACACGCAAGGTATGAGCTAAGGTGGCTGTTCCTCCATCTGCTTTATGGTCTGGTGGGGGAGTGGGGCTGGGGGGGGGGGAGGGGGGGCTGGGGCGAGGCTGTGGTGGAGGAGTGGGGCTGAGGCGGGGGCTGTGGTTGGGGAGTGGGGCTGGGGCTATGGTGGAGAAGGGAAGCAGGGATTGGTGGTGATAATAAATGGGTGGTGGTGGAGAGAGGAGGGATTGGTGGTGATGGAGGGTAAGAGTGGAGGGATTGGTGGTGATGGAGGCAAGAGTGGAGGGATTGGTGGTGATGGAGGGCAAGAGTGGATGGATTGGTGGTGATGGAGGGCAAGAGTGGATGGATTGGTGGTGATGGAGGGATTGGTGGTGATGGAGGGTAAGAGTGGAGAGATTGGTGGTGACGGTGGGTAAGAGTGGAGGGATTGGTGGTGATGGAGGGCAAGAGTGGAGGGATTGGTGGTGATGGAGGGCAAGAGTGGAGGGATTGGTGGTGATGGAGGGCAAGAGTGGAGGGATTGGTGGTGATGGAGGGCAAGAGTGGAGGGATTGGTGGTGATGGTGGGTAAGAGTGGAGAGAATGGTGGTGACGGAGGGCAAGAGTGGAGAGATTGGTGGTGATGGAGGGATTGGTGGTGATGGTGGGTAAGAGTGGAGGGATTGGTGGTGATGGAGGGTAAGAGTGGAGGGATTGGTGGTGATGGGGGGCAAGAGTGGAGGGATTGGTGGTGATGGATGCAAGAGTGGAGGGATTGGTGGTGATGGAGTGCAAGAGTGGAGGGATTGGTGGTGATGGAGGGTAAGAGTGGAGGGATTGGTAGAGATTGAGGGCGGGAGTGGAGGGATTGGTGGTGATGGAGGGCAAGAGTGGAAGGATTGGTGGTGATGGAGGGCAAGAGTGGAGGGATTGGTGGTGATTGAGGGCAAGAGTGGAGGGATTGGTGGTGATGGAGGGTAAGAGTGGAGGGATTGGTGGTAATGGAGGGCAAGAGTGGAGGGATTGGTGGTGATGGAGGGCAAGAGTGGAGGGATTGGTGGTGATGGAGGGTAAGACTGGAGGGATTGGTAGAGATTGAGGGCAAGAGTGGAGGGATTGGTGGTGATGGAGGGTAAGAGTGGAGGGATTGGTGGTAATGGAGGGTAAGAGTGGAGGGATTGGTGGTAATGGAGGGCAAGAGTGGAGGGATTGGTGATGATGGAGGGCAAGAGTGGAGGGATTGGTGGAGATGGAGGGGAAGAGTGGAGGGATTGGTGGTGATGGAGGGATTGGGGGTGATGGAGGGCACAAGTGGAGGGATTGGTGGTGATGGAGGACAAGAGTGGAGAAATTGGTGGTGATGGAGGGCAAGAGTGAAGGGATTGGTGGTGATGGAGGGCAAGAGTGGAGGGATTGGTGGTGATGGAGGACAAGAGTGGAGATATTGGTGGTGATGGAGGGTAAGAGTGGAGGGATTGGTGGTGATGGAGGGTAAGAGTGGAGGGATTGGTGGTGATGGAGGGTAAGAGGGGAGGGATTGGTGGTGATGGAGGGTAAGAGTGGAGGGCTTGGTGATGGAGGGTAAAAGTGGAGGGATTGGTGGTGATGGTGGGCAAGAGTGGAGATATTGGTGGTGATGGAGGGTAAGAGTGGAGGGATTGGTGGTGATGGAGGGTAAGAGTGGAGGGATTGGTGGTGATGGAGGGTAAGAGTGGAGGGATTGGTGGTGATGGACGGTAAGAGTGGAGGGATTGGTGGTGATGGAGGGTAAGAGTGGAGAGATTGGTGGTGATGGACGGTAAGAGTGGATGGATTGGTGGTGATGGAGGGTAAGAGTGGAGGGATTGGTGGTAATGGAGGGAAAGAGTGGATAGATTGGTGGTGATGAAGGGCAAGAGTGGAGGGATTGGTGGTGATTGAGGGCAAGAGTGGAGGGATTGGTGGTGATGGAGGGTAAGAGTGGAGGGATTGGTGGTGATGGAGGGCAAGAGTGGAGAGATTGGTGGTGATGGAGGGCAAGAGTGGAGGGATTGGTGGTGATGGAGGGCAAGAGTAGAGAGATTGGTGGTGATGGAGGGCAAGAGTGGAGGGATTGGTGGTGATGGAGGGCAAGAGTGGAGGGATTGGTGGTGATGGACGGTAAGAGTGGAGGGATTGGTGGTGATGGAGGGTAAGAGTGGAAGGATTGGTGGTGATGGAGGGCAAGAGTGGAGAGATTGGTGGTGATGGAGGGCAAGAGTGGAGGGACAGATTGGTAATGAGAGGAGAGGAGTCAGGGGGACACTTCTTCTTCTTCTTCTTCTCGACGACGTATACAGACTAATAACACACATAAGAAAGCCACTCCAACAGCTTCCTCTCTCTCCAACACCCCTTCTCCCATCTCTACACCCTTCAGAAAATAGGAAAAGTAGAAAATAGCTACGAGGTGCCGTTGTAAAGGCTTATCCCTCAATACTTTCACCTGACCTGACCTGGTGTTGGTGTTGTGGTAGTATCAGAATCGGAATAATATATTAAATGGCTTTTCGTTTTCGATATACAACTATATAAATATATTAATAGAATCATACAATTAATATATATGAAGATAGTACATTATAAGATTAAATTTGCCGAAGTAAACCCTATTTTTTGGGTGTTATAAATCAATGTCTGTAAGCTCCTTTTAAAAAACCTGTACAGTCGGCCAAATAAGTGATGCCGCGGCAACAAGAGAGATAGAGAGAGATAGAGAGACAGAGAGAGAGAGAGAGAGAGAGGGACAGAGTGTAAGTGAGTGAGAGAGAGAGAGAGAGAAAGAGGGACAGAGTGTGAGTGAGAGAGAGAGACAGAGAGAGAGAGACAGAGAGAGAGAGAGGGACAGAGTGTAAGTGAGTGAGAGAGAGAGGGAGAGAAAGAGGGACAGAGTGTGAGTGAGAGAGAGAGAGACAGAGAGAGAGAGAGAGAGAGAGCTGTAATGTGAGCGGGAACACTAATAGGTCCTACATGGCACCTCCAAATAGATATAATGGTCTAGTCTATTCGCTGTAAGTAGGCGAGAAATCCTGACCTCTAACCTCTGTAACTCAAGAACGACTAGGGTAATCGAGCCCTAGCCACTTGAGAAGAGTCAGCAGTCAAGGAATAGATGTGGAAATTTACAGCCAATTTGCTCTAGCCCTTTTGGAGTTACAGATGATAGAGGTTATGATTTCGCGCCTATTTACAGCGAATAGACTATAGTTTTGGTTATGAATATAGATCTCTTCTATGTGGAGTATGTATTGTTTGATACGGCACGAAAAAATCGACACCTATAAATTGCACGAAAGCTCTTAAATTTGACAGAAATGAGGCGAAGGTTCTTAATCTCGCCAAACTAATGGGGCGAACGTCTTACAATCTCAAAAGCAATAGGGCTAAACATGAGGGAGAAAGGGATTCATAAACAAATCCCTCAACTGGAAATCTTCCCTTAAAATCCTTACTGTTTCTGTTTGTTGATCTTGGATGACGTCATTGAGCACAGGCAATCTTCTGAATGAGGTAAACAAGTATCCGTGCCTATTTTAAAGCAGCTTATTAATATGAATTAAACACAAAATCATATACTATTGACTGATAACATGCCTTCTCCGCACCCCTAAATAAATTCCCCCACACACGACCATCAACCCTTTTTGCACGATGTCCACTGCGATATCGAGTTACTGTTTATCTAAGAACATCAAGTACTGAGTTTAGTGATGATTAGTCATATTTCCGTGAAATATTGCTCCTAAGGATTGCACGCACGGTGAAGATACGTGTTTTCATTAGGTTTCTTGTTCGTGACTATGTTTGACTACTATTAACCCCTTCTCTACCGACGACGCATTTTTCATTTCATACTAGCTATGCTTAGACGATTTGATGCAGCTTAGGAAGGTTCTGTGGTAGTTAAAAGGGTTGATTGAGATTGTTTGAAGCCTTATAATTGCTATAGGTCCTTCTCAAACTGAATTCTATGGATTAATAGTACCCACAATAAAATGAAAAGGACGTCGCTGGTACAGGTGTTAATGTGTATTGGGTAACGTAATAAATGGCAGAGCTCTCCCTACAAAATAATAACGGGCGTACGGGGATTTAGAAATACCCAGATGTATATAAGTATGGAAGGATTACATTAGAATTAAGGATTACGATTGGGATTAAGGGAAGGTCTCCACTTGAGGGATTTTTTTCTTGACCCCTTTCTCCCTCATGTTTAGCCCCATTGCTTTTGATATTATAAAACGTTTGCCCAATTAGTTTAGCGATTTTAAGAACTTTCACCCCATATTAAGACCTTTCGTGCAATTCAGGTGTCGATTTTATCCTGTCGAGCGATAGCGAGCCTGTAATTTAAGAGGAACCGGCCTTAGGCCGGGAAATTTTTCTACCGAAAAATGTACAAATTTATCTTGAAAGGGACTCAAGGGGGTGTAATTTTAAGCTTGATGGAGGTCTAGGGAACAAACTAAATACCTCTCCTTAAATAGTGTAGACCGATAACTAGAAATACAGGGAATTATACAGGAAATATAAATATGTGAGTGTGGGTGTGTGGTGATTCATTCTGAGAGTTTCAAGGAGTCGCACAAATGGTTGGCTTTAAGGGGAGATTTCCACTTGAGGGACTTTTTTCTTGACCCCTTTCTCCCTCATGTCTAGTCCCATTGCTTTTGAGATGTTAAGACGTTCGCCCCATTAGTTTGGCGATTTTAAGAACCCTCGCCCCATTTCTGTCAATTTTAAGACCATTCGTGCCACTTAGGTGTCGATTTTTTCCTGGCGAGCGATAGCGAGCCTGTAATTTAAGGGGAACCGGCCTTCGGCCGGGAAATATTTCTACCGAAAAATGTACAAATTTATCTTGAAAGGGGGTCGAGGGGGAGTAATTTTAAGCTTGATGGAGGTCTAGGGAATCAACTAAAAACCTCTCCTTAAAAGATACTATTACACATTTCTTATCCGTTTTCTGGCTAGTATTAGACGATTTTATTTAGATTAGCCAGGGTATATGGCAGTCGGAGGGATAATTAAGATAGTCTTTACCTTTATAATTACCACAGCTCCTTCCTAAGCTGTATACAATGGTCTAATGATATCCAAAACAAACTGTCGTAATGTTCAGAAGGTTAAAGGGGGTGACCTGGTATTTTTCTCGCCGTTTCTCTCTTTCTCTGGCTTGTATCCATTCGACCCCATTCAGCCAACTATTTTAAGACGTTTATCCCCATCTAGATGTCGATTTCTTCCTTGCGAGCGAATGCGAGCCAGCATTGTATGGAGAAATCCGGCTTCGCCGGAGAAATTTTTCTATCGAAAAATTTACAAATATAGCCTGCTGTCAAAACACTTTTTCTTTAAATATGCTGGCTCGCTACCGCTCGCCAGGAAAAAATCGACACTTGGATGAGGATAAACATCTTAGGCTGAATGGAGCTGAATGGATACAACCCAGAGATAGAGGGAGAGGGGAAAATAACGAGGTGTGCCCCCTTAAGAGCAGCGTGACGATCTGGACACACCCACCTGGACTATAGAGGTAACCAGGTGGTGCTGGGGTCGGGGGCTGCCACACCAATATATATTATTATAGTTGAGGAGTCTCATCTATGTTACCACTATTACCAGGAGGACACCTTTGGCTAACCAGTTTATAGTTGAGGAGTCTCATCTATGTTACCACTATTACCAGGAGGACACCTTTGGCTAACCAGTTTATAGTTGAGGAGTCTCATCTATGTTACCACTATTACCAGGAGGACACCTTTGGCTAACCAGTTTATAGTTGAGGAGTCTCATCTATGTTACCACTATTACCAGGAGGACACCTTTGGCTAACCAGTTTATAGTTGAGGAGTCTCATCTATGTTACCACTATTACCAGGAGGACACCTTTGGCTAACCAGTTTATAGTAGGAGTCTCATCTATGTTACCACTATTACCAGGAGGACACCTTTGGCTAACCAGTTTATAGTTGAGGAGTCTCATCTATGTTACCACTATTACCAGGACACCTTTGGATAACCAGTTTATAGTTGAGGAGTCTCATCTATGTTACCACTATTACCAGGAGGACACCTTTGGATAACCAGTTTATAGTTGAGGAGTCTCATCTATGTTACCACTATTACCAGGAGGACACCTTTGGCTAACCAGTTTATAGTTGAGGAGTCTCATCTATGTTACCACTATTACCAGGAGGACACCTTTGGATAACCAGTTTGGTCACACACGCAGGCATGTATGGAAGCCTTAAAACAATAATAAACATTGTTGTGATATATATACAGTATATAATTATATACTGTATATATATATATATATATATATATATATATATATATATATATATATATATTTATATTATATTAAGATAATATATATATATATATATATATATATTTATTTATTTATATTATATTAAGATATAATATATATATATATATATATATATTTTTTTTTTTTTTTTTTTTTTTATTTATTTATATTATATTAAGATATACTGTATATATATCTCTTAGTGGACTTTGTGCAGAATCTTACTTAAAGCCTAATAGTTCATTTTAAATAATCGTTAAGAAAAAAATAGTTAGAATTTGAAAGACCTTGAGGTCCATTTCAAGAAATTACCATGGGTGAAAAAAAAAAATATATATTGCAGTGAAGTACAGTCATTAATAATTGTGCAGAAATAGCATCTACTCGTTTCTTAAACTGCTTCACCGATTAAGTATTTTGCAACTTGTGAGACAAGCATATTTCATGTTTTATATTTGATAAAAAAAAAAAATTAACTACTAGTGCCAAGCCTTTATACTGTACGCTAGCTAGCTTTACATATACTGTAGATAGAGAGGCAGAAGCAGAGAGAGAGAGAGAGAGAAATATAGATAGCAGTGAGGGGAAGGAAGAGAGAGCGTGTGCGTGTGTGTGTGAGAGAAAGAGAAAGAGAGAGAGAGAGAGAGAGAGGTAGAGATAGCAGTGAGGGGAAGGGAGGGGGAGATAAGAGCTGGGGAGTGAACGGCAAAATACGGGAATAATTTGTTTAACCGAAAGTTCTGTATTTTCAACTCTAACTCTAACTCTCCCCTCTCCCTCTCTCTTTCTGTCTACCTATCTATCTATAATATATCTCTCTCTCTCTCTCTCCCCTCTCCCTCTCTCTTTCTGTCTACCTATCTATCTATAATATCTCTCTCTCTCTCTCTCCCCTCTCCCTCTCTCTTTCGGTCTACCTATCTATCTATAATCTCTCTCTCTCTCTCTCTCTCCCCTCTCCCTCTCTCTTTCTGTCTATATATCTATCTACCTATCTATCTATAATTATCTCTCTCTCTCCCCTCTCCCTCTCTCTTTCTGTCTATATATCTATCTACCTATCTATCTATAATCTCTCTCTCTCTCACTCCCCTCTACCTCTCTCTTTCTGTCTATATATCTATCTACCTATCTATCTATAATCTCTCTCTCTCTCTCTTTCTGTCTATATATCTATCTACAGTACCTATCTATCTATAATCTCTCTCTCTCTCTCCCCTCTCCCTCTCTCTTTCTGTCTATATATCTATCTACCTATCTATCTATAATCTCTCTCTCTCTCTCTCCCCTCTCCCTCTCTCTTTCTGTCTATATATCTATCTATCTATAATCTCTCTCTCTCTCTCTCTCTCTCTCTCTCTCCCCTCTCCCTCTCTCTTTCTGTCTATATATCTATCTACCTATCTATCTATAATATCTCTCTCTCTCTCCCCTCTACCTCTCTCTTTCTGTCTATATATCTATCTACCTATCTATCTATAATCTCTCTCTCTCTCTCTCCCTCTCCTACTCCTCTCTCTTTCTGTCTATATATCTATCTACCTATCTATCTATAATCTCTCTCTCTCTCTCTCTCCCCTCTCCCTCTCTCTTTCTGTCTATATATCTATCTACCTATCTATCTATAATTATCTCTCTCTCTCCCCTCTCCCTCTCTCTTTCTGTCTATATCTATCTACCTATCTATCTATAATCTCTCTCTCTCTCCCCTCTACCTCTCTTCTGTCTATATATCTATATCTACCTATCTATCTATAATCTCTCTCTCTCTCTCTTCTGTCTATATATCTATCTACAGTACCTATCTATCTCTCTCTCTCTCTCCCTCTCTCCTCATCCCTCTCCTCTCTCTCTTTCTGTCTATATACTATCTACCTATCTATCTATAATCTCTCTCTCTCCTCTCCCCTCTCCCTCTCTCTTTCTTACTATATATCTATCTATCTCTCTCTCTCTCTCTCCATCTCTCTCTCCTCTCTCTCTCTCTCTCCCCTCTCCCTCTCTCTTTCTGTCTATATATCTATCTACCTATCTATCTATAATATCTCTCTCTCTCTCCCCTCTACCTCTCTCTTTCTGTCTATATATCTATCTACCTATCTATCTATAATCTCTCTCTCTCTCTCTCCCCTCTACCTCTCTCTTTCTGTCTATATATCTATCTACCTATCTATCTATAATCTCTCTCTCTATCTCTCCCCCTCTCCCTCTCTCTTTCTGTCTATATATCTATCTACCTATCTATCTATAATCTCTCTCTCTCTCTCTCTCCCCTCTCCCTCTCTCTTTCTGTCTATATATATATCTACCTATCTATCTATAATATCTCTCTCTCTCTCTCTCCCCTCTCCATCTCTCTTTCTGTCTATATATCTATCTACCTAGCTATCTATAATCTCTCTCTCTCTCCCCTCTCTCTCTCCATCTCCTCTCTTTCTGTCTATATATCTATCTACCTATCTATCTATAATCTCTCTCTCTCTCCCCTCAGCCTCTCTTTCTGTCTATATATCTATCTACCTATCTATCTATAATCTCTCTCTCTCTCCCCCCTCAGCCTCTCTCTTTCTGTCTATATATCTATCTACCTATCTATCTATAATCTCTCTCTCTCTCTCTCCCCTCTACCTCTCTCTTTCTGTCTATATATCTATCTACCTATCTATCTATAATCTCTCTCTCTCTCCCCTCAGCCTCTCTCTTTCTGTCTATATATCTATCTACCTATCTATCTATAATCTCTCTCTCTCTCTCTCTCCCCTCTACCTCTCTCTTTCTGTCTATATATCTATCTACCTATCTATCTATAATCTCTCTCTCTCTCCCCTCAGCCTCTCTCTTTCTGTCTATATATCTATCTACCTATCTATCTATAATCTCTCTCTCTCTCTCTCCCCTCTACCTCTCTCTTTCTGTCTATATATCTATCTACCTATCTATCTATAATCTCTCTCTCTCTCTCCCCTCAGCCTCTCTCTTTCTGTCTATATATCTATCTACCTATCTATCTATAATCTCTCTCTCTCTCTCTCCCCTCTATATAATCTCTCTATCTACATATCTATTCCTATCTATAATCTCTCTCTCTCTCTCTCCCCTCTACCTCTCTCTTTCTGTCTATATATATATATATATATATATATATATATATATATATATATATATATATATATATATATATATACCGGTATATATCTATCTATCTATTTTGTTGTCCTATTCTTCTACTATAAACTGACCCTGTCTAGTAGTATTAAGGCCGGACCACCTAGTGTAAAAACGCAAGGTCTGTGTGGTCTGAGTATCTGTGTAACTCTGTGTAACTTTCTCTCCCCCCCCCTCTCTCTCTCTCTCTCTCTCTCTCTCTTTCTCGATATTGCATAGTTGGAATTTATGAAGGCCTTCGACATCGACAAGGTCCCTCATAACAAATTGCTGCAGAAAGTCAAGAATTTAGGAACCCAGGACACAATCCACGGGTAAACTAAAATAAAACGACCAATATTTGTTAATGGAATAGAATCAACATGGAATCCAGAGTTCAGTGTTAGGTCCGATTTGATTCATTAAGGGGGGTCACCTGCTTTTTTTTTTTATCTTTCTCTCCTTTTCTCTCTTGCTCTGGCTTGTATCCATTCGGCCCAATTCAGCCAACTGTTTTAAGACGTTTATTCCCATCCAGGTGTCGATTTCTTCCTGGCGAGCGATAGCAAGCCAGCATTGTATGGAGAAATCCAGCTTCGCCAGAGACATTTTTCTATCGAAAAATTTACAAATTTAGCTTGCTGTCAAAACAAATATATATATACAGTATGCTGGCTTGTTCCCGCTCGCCAGGAAAATATTGACACCTGGATGGGGGTAAACGTCTTAAAATAGTAGGCTGAATGGGGCCGAATGGATACAAGCCAAAGAGAGAGGGAGAGAAAGCTAAAAAAAAACAGGTGGGCCCCCTTAATTATATTCACGAGATCAATAATATAAGCTCCAAATGTGTATATTACGCTAAAAATATTCACTGCTATCATTTCAGAAAACGGTAGAATCAGCCTGCAATCAGATACTAATAAATTCGCGGATGGTCAGAATATGGTAAATGCCTAATTAATGTAAAGGAATGTCAATTTAATTATCACAACAAAGACATATATATATATATATATATATATATAATATATATATCACTGAATAAAAGTAGTGTAAAGTCGAAATTTAGAGTATGTTGTTCAAGTCTGGTTTACTTGCCTCACAGAAAACATTGGAAAAACTCACATCCGTTCAACGAATAGAAATAAAACTAATACCATTCCTAAGATATAAACCATTCAATGAGCCATTAAGATAACTCGATTTTTTGTTTTCACTTAAGGAACGAAAAACAAGAGGACAACCCATATAGTAGTTTAAGATGTTTAATGGATTTAACCACAGAAATGCAATCAATATAATATTATTTTAAATAGCCAAAGATAATTCGACAAGAGGAAACACATTAACGAACTTAGATGTCACTAAATATTTCTTCACCCACAGTAAAATTAATGAGTGAAATAAACTCCATAATAAAGTTAAACACTCTCTCTCTCTCTCTCTCCCCCCCCCCCCCCCGTGTCAATAGCATGGCCAGTTATGTTATTTTTTTATTATTTTATATATATATATATATATATATATATATATATATATATATTTTTTTTTTTTTTTTTTTTTTTTTATCTCCATTTGAAAATCTCCCCTCCCCCTCCCTGTATCTTTACCTCTTTCTCTCCCTCTCTCCTTTTTGCACCCTGGAGTTTGTATTATTTCTTGTACTTCCCTTCTATTACTATTTTCTAATTTTAGTTACTTCCCTTTACACACACACACACACACACACACACACAGTGGCCGAGCGCACTAAGTCACCATGCTCTTGTTGCTTGACTCGGGTAGCGTGGGTTCGATCCCAGCTACCTGCTGGTGAGGTTTATTTTAAAAAAACTTTCCGGGCTGTGGAGGTTAGGTGTGGATGCGCCACCTCTGGGTTCCACCTGGTTCCATGCCCACATCCTACCCCTTCTGGGGGTATGTAGACGCCCTTGTGGCAGCCAGAGTCAAATCTGTTGGCTACTTAGGATAAGATAGGTTAAGGAGTTGTGCATTTTCAGCCTCATTGGCTGGCGGCTCGAAATTTACCGATTATTAATATTTTCTCTCAAAAACTTTCCCTGGCCGTGAAGACTAGGTCTGGTCTCTGGGGGCCCATACATTCTTCAGCCCACGTCCTACTCCCGCGGGGGTGTGTAGGCGCTCTCGTTAGCAGCCAGTGTCGGTCTGTCGACCCCTGAGGATAAGATGTAGGTTAAGTCTGTGTATTTTCAACGTAATTGGCTGCCAGCTTGAAATAAGCCGATTATTATTATTATTATTATTATTATTATTATTATTATTATACACGTACATAAATATACGCTTTCGTTAAATTCTCTCTCTCTCTCTCTCACACACACACACGGATTAACCTTACTTGTTCTTCCCTTTATAATTATATTTGTGGTAATCATTCTCTTCTCCCTAGTGCAACAGGGGAGGGTTATTTCAGTGTATCTCTCTCTCTCTCCCTCTCTCTGCATATATATATATATATATATTATATATATATATACAGGTATATATAGTATATATATTCCTGTGTAAGTAGGAGACAAAAGCCAAAGTTGCCTGTAACGATCGTCTCCTCCAAATTGAAAGAGTGATAGAGAGCCGAATCCAAAGTACGTTAGAGTCAAAATATCTGGACACTCGGAGCTTGAAACAGTTTAATTCATAGGATGAGGAAAAAATAGATTGAAGGAGAAATTTCCAGAGTTTACTTGTTGAGTGGAAGAAAGAAAGACTGGGAAAATCGGTTTACTTTTGGGTTAACGAGTTGATCAGAATAGAAGTGGGAATGTGCTGAAAGGCGGGTGCCAGCGACTCTCCGAATAGTCAGCAAAAAATTATATAAGGAAAATCAACCGACAACATAACAATAGCGCCCTACTAAACGGCTTGAAGGTTAGTGATTGGGAGAGCTTCGACTGATAATTCCCTTTAGGGCTTCATCTCTTAAACATCTACTGTATAGACTTTGATTTACAATGTAGAATATAACAACAACAAAATAGAAGGTCCCACCCCTTTCCCATTCTTAATTAAGTAAGCAATTTTAGATTTACAGAAGAACGACCATTACTTGCGTTACTGTATGTCTACAAACATTTCAATGATGTAAGCATGTTTCCTTCTGTCTCTCTCTCTCTCTCTCTCTCTCTCTCTCTATATATATATATATATATATATATATATATATATATATATATATATATATATATATATATATATATATATATTCTTTTACTTTATTAAAGTGACATTTACAAAATGGTGTCCCATCTAGCTCATTTTATAGTTCCCTTACAGTTTATCTTATCCTAACTCTCCAATTTCAACCTTGCTGCTCCCCTATGCGGCCCTCTGCCACGGCCATTTCAAAGTCCAGGTTTCTCACCCTTGTCCTCTGTAGCGGGGAGGACCTTGTACCCCTGAGTCACAGGAGTGCAGAACTGAGAAGAGAGAAGGAGACCCGGCATCTCATCCATGTTATGACTTGACTTCTCTGCTGTGTGTTCAGTTAATCTGGCATAAAAGACACTTGTTGAAGGCCCCATTCCTCCCGACGATGAGAACACCAGTGGAGTAAAGCTCCCTTGATCCCTGCTAGTTTCTTCTTATTTTCATTTCTCATATATGCTGCCTCGAGTCCCCTCGTTCATGATATGTTTATGCTCTTGGGTTGAAGATTCTGATGTCGAAAAAAAAAAACACGCTGAGCCTTCGTCCAAAAACCTCGAGCACATATATCCACTCTTGCTTCATTTGAAGTATTCGGAGCGTTGTGGTCCAAGCGCTGTCCGTCCATAGGCAGGAGGTCAGGTTTGATTCTGACATCATGGCATTCCTCGTCCTGCATTTTGGCGGTGATATCTCGTACTTCGTCATGCCGGATACAGATGAATCCTCCTATCGTACAGCTTATACAGTGGTCCAAGTTGTTTATTTCACCACATACACATTTCAGCGGCAGGTACGAAACTGGCCACCCATACCTCAAGGCCATGGCATAATTGAATTTTCGTTTGATTAAGCTGAAACCTTTATCCTTGATTGGTAATGAAGTGAGCCACTTTGAGGCCCTCGTGTCTTGCGCCATCTCAAATCTCATTTTCATTTCATCACTACATTCGGTCTTAATATTTTCTAGTCTATGCTTCTGTCTCTCTTCATAGTTTCATTCCTTGCGTTACGTTGTTTATCTTCGTCTACCTCGCCATTTTCATTTTGCTCTTGTATTTTTTCTGTCAGAGAAGTTGTAAGTTTAAGATAATGTTGGTACTCGTAGGGTGCAGCCTTCACTGCATTTTTTATTCTCATACCTCCGAACCTTGGTGGAAGAGCGTGGCCTAGACCTCTTAGCACTTGTGTGACACCTTGCCTCGACTCTGTTAAGGGGGGTGACCTGTTTTTGTTCTGTCCTTTTCTATCTTTCTCTGGCTTGTAGCCATTTGGCCCCATTCAGCCTACTGTTTTAAGACGTTTATCCCCATCCAGGTGTCAATTTCTTACTGGTGAGCGGTAGCGAGCCAGCATAATTTTTTTTTGTTAGACATCAGGCTAAATTTGTAAATTTTTCGATAGAAAAATGTCTCCGGCGAAGCCGGATTTCTTCATATAATGCTGGCTCGCTATCGCTCGCCAGGAAGAAATCGACACCTGGATGGGGATAAACGTCTTAAAATAGTTGGCTGAATGGGGCCGAATGGATACAAGCCAGAGAAAGAGAGAAAAGGACAGAAATAACAAAAAGCAGGTCACCCCCCTTAAAGCAGGTACAACACACAGTCAGCCAAGGAATTATGACAAGGTATTAAATATCTAATGACATTTAAAAGTTTGGATTATGGAGCACTCTATAACATTGTTAGGCAAAATGGACCATAGGTTAACAATCTTTGTAAAATAAAAAATAATTTAAAATAACTAAATGACATATACAAATATATAAATAAAGATGCATGGCTACATGTGAACGAGAGGCTTATCTGATCCTTTAAGGGGGTGACCTGCTTCTTGTTATTTCTGTCCTTTTCTATCTTTCTCTGGCTTGTATCCATTCGGCCCCATTCAGCCAACTATTTTAAGACGTTTATCCCCATCTAGGTGTCGATATCTTCCTTGCGAGCGATAGCGAGCCAGCATTATATGAAGAAATCCGGCTTCGCCGGAGACCTTTTTCTATCGAAAAATGTACAAATTTAGCCTGCTGCCTAACCAAAATAAAAAATATGCTGGCTCGCTACCGCTCACCAGTAAAAAATTGACACCTGGATGGGGATAAACGTCTTAAAACAGTAGGCTGAATGGGGCCGAATGGATACAAGCCAGATAAAGATAGAAAAGGACAGAACCAAAACAGGTGACCCCCCTTAAGGCCATTACTTCCACTCTACTCAACTACAGTATATACACACGCCTCGTATACTGTATATTGGCCATGACACACCACCACCACCACCACCACCACCACCAACCTGTACAGTATATTGGTCATGACACACCACCACCACCACCACCACCACCACCAACCTGTACAGTATATTGGTCATGATGGCTGTCTGTGTTTAAGTGGAGATGGACCGTTTGTTTGGTATAATAATTCATGTATTCCTTAATTTATTCGTTTTTTCGCTAGACCTCCATCAAGCTTAGAAAAACAAACCCTAAACCTCCCTTCAAGATAAATTTGTACATTTTTCGATAGAAAAATGTCACGGCCGAAGGCCGGTTCCTCTTTAAATTTCAGGCTCGATATAACTCGCCAGGAAAATATCGACACCTAAATGGTACGAAAGGTCTTAAAATTGACAACAAAATGGGGCGAAAGGTGTTAAATCGACAAACTAATGGGCCGAACGTCTTATAATCTCAAAACAAATGGGGCTTAACAGGAGGGAGAAGGGGGACCAAAAAAGGTAACTACCAAAGCATAAACCACAGATACACAGACACATCGTATAGCATACATGTACACACACATATACACTCCACCACCACCACCACCACCACATTACCCCTTCTGCACCATCCCCGACACTAACACCATCATCATCATCATCATCATCACTACCACCCCCAGCCGGTATAGTATATGGGTTATGGTGGTGGCTGATTGTGAGAGCTCTAGGGGAATCAGGTAGTTGTTACGGCTCTAGGTAAAGTTCAAACATGCATTACAGAAACACAGACAAATACTGTATATCACACACATATTATACACTTCACCTCCATCACTCAACCATCTATCACACCACGTCTAATCCACCATCACAACCATCTCCTATTCCACCAATACCACCACCACCACACAGCACCACTTCCAACTACACCACCACCTCCACCATCACAACCATCTGTTCCACCAATACCTCCACCACCACCACACCACACCACTTCCAACTACACCACCACATACTACCACCACCTCCACCATCACAACCATCTGTTCCACCAATACTTCCACCACCACCACACCACACCACTTCCAACTACACCACCACATACTACCACCACCTCCACCATCACAACCATCTGTTCCACCAATACCTCCACCACCACCACACCACACCACTTCCAACTACACCACCACATACTACCACCACCTCCACCATCTGTTCCACCAATACCTCCACCACCACCACACCACACCACTTCCAACTACACCACCACATACTACCACCACCTCCACCATCACAACCATCTGTTCCACCAATACTTCCACCACCACCACACCACACCACTTCCATATACACCACCACCACCACTTCCACCATCAGAACCATCTCCAATCCCACCAATATTATCGCCACTACCAACACACCAATCCACTACCACAACTTGTAACTCCATCCCACTACACACTACCACCACTACACCACCACAACCTACAACCACACCCATAAGCCATGCTATAATACAGTCATACAAATATAGCTTTGGGTATCTCTCTAGTAAAAGGAAAATATACACGGTCATGGCTTCAATACACACGGTCATGGCTTCAATACACACGGTCATGGCTTCAATACACACGGTCATGGCTTCAATACACACGGTCATGGCTTCAATACACACGGTCATGGCTTCAATACACATGGTTATGGCTTCAATACACACAGTCATGGCTTCAATACACACGGTCATGGCTTCAATAAACACGGTCATGGCTTCAATACACACGGACATGGCTTCAATACACACGGTCATGGCTTCAATACACACGGACAAGGCTTCAATACACACGGTCATGGCTTCAATACACACGGTCATGGCTTCAATACACACGGTCATGGCTTCAATACACACGGTCATGGCTTCAATACACACGGTCATGGCTTCAATACACACAGACATGGCTTCAATACACACGGTCATGGCTTCAATACACACGGACATGGCTTCAATACACACAGTCATGGCTTCAATACACACGGTCATGGCTTCAATACACACGGTCATGGCTTCAATACACACGGTCATGGCTTCAATACACACGGACATGGCTTCAATACACACGGTCATGGCTTCAAGACACACGGTCATGGCTTCAATACACACGGTCATGGCTTCAATACACACGGACATGGCTTCAATACACATGGTCATGGCTTCAATACACACGGTCATGGCTTCAATACACACGGTCATGGCTTCAATACACACGGTTATGGCTTCAATACACGGTCATGGCTTCAATACACACGGACATGGCTTCAATACACACGGTCATGGCTTCAATACACACGGTCATGGCTTCAATACACACGGTCATGGCTTCAATACACACGGACATGGCTTCAATACACACGGTCATGGCTTCAATACACACGGACATGGCTTCAATACACACGGTCATGGCTTCAATACACACGGTCATGGCTTCAAGACACACGGTCATGGCTTCAATACACACGGTCATGGCTTCAATACACACGGTCATGGCTTCAATACACACGGTCATGGCTTCAATATACACGGTCATGGCTTCAATACACACGGTCATGGCTTCAATACACACATACATGGCTTCAATACACACGGTCATGGCTTCAATACACACGGACATGGCTTCAATACACACAGTCATGGCTTCAATACACACGGTCATGGCTTCAATACACACGGTCATGGCTTCAATACACACGGTCATGGCTTCAATACACGGTCATGGCTTCAATACACACGGTCATGGCTTCAATACACACGGTCATGGCTTCAATACACATGGTCATGGCTTCAATACACATGGTCATGGCTTCAATACACATGGTCATGGCTTCAATACACACGGTCATGGCTTCAATACACACGGTCATGGCTTCAATACACACAGTTATGGCTTGAGGACACACGGTCATGGCTTCAATACACACGGTCATGGATTCAATACACACGGTCATGGCTTCAATACACACGGTCATGGCTTCAAGAAACACGGTCATGGCTTCAATACACACGGTCATGGCTTCAAGACACACGGTCATGGCTTCAATACACACGGTCATGGCTTCAATACACACGGTCATGGCTTCAATAGTATAGTTGTGGTCAGTTTTCCTTTTCTTTTTTTCTTTTGTTTACAATCTGGCGTGCAATATAATTTTTCCCTTCTTAATCAGCTTTATAGCCAACTATGTTGTTAATAATGAAAACTTGTCATTAGTATGAGGCACAGCCATAATAATTTAAATGTATTAGCTTTCCATTAAGTACCCAGAAATCAGCTGCTTGGGGTTTGAATTTAACGTCAGATAAAAAAAAAACAGACTACCGGCCAGTTGTGTAGCAACTTTTTATATACTTTATAATTATACTGTATATATATATACTGTATATATATATATATATATATATATATATATATATATATATATATATATATATATATATATATATATATATACTGTATAATATTAGCCTATATATAACATTTTGAAGATAACCACCAACCTCCCTAAATTGGCTCTGTCACTCTTTCAACTTTAGGGAAGACACTTGTAACAGGTAGTTTTGCCTTTTGTCTCCACTATACACATAGAAAATGCTGTACAGTTAAGTCATATCCTACGTTATAATCGTATCAGCTGTTATTAAACATAAAGTAGTTTGGAAGATTATATTAGTGTTCAATTTATGTGGTCAGTTTGGTTTCACTAAGTCCAACAACATCAAAATTATGTTGAAGTGGATAACAAAAATATCCCTTAAATTCTTCAAAATATTTTGAACAAGGTTGTGCATCATATTGGTTACCCTAGCTGACAGTATTAGTTATCAGGGAATCAGCGATATATCACGGCTCTGTAAACTTCAAACATACGTCACATACACAAGCATCAAATACAAATATTAACTGATATACAGGTTTATATTTATATAGAATAAACACACATTCTCCTACACCACCACCTCTAATATATCCACCACACGACACCACCAACACATCCAACTTCCACCACCACCATCAATTCCGTCATCCCCACCAACACTTCAACCACCCCCATCATCACTTCCACCACCCCCACCATCACTTCCAACACCCCCACCATCACTTCCACCACCTCCACCATCACTAAGCGATAAGGACCGAAGACAGCGAGGACCGAGGACAGCCATGAACATAAATGTAGATCCGACAAGAACCAAAAATATTATTAAAGAGCGTTCCATGAGTTCTAAAATAACAAATTTAAAGGTTTTCTATGCAAACGCTCGTAGAATACGCAATAAATTTTCAGATTTAGAGGAGCTAGTGTTTACAGAAAATTATGATGTGATTGGCATAACAGAATCTTGGCTCAATACAGAAGATAGAGACTTTTTAGCAGAGTATTCACTTCCCGGTTATGTAATGTTTGAGAAAAGCCGAATAAATCGAAATGGAGGTGGCGTTTTACTTTATATCAAAGAAAGTCTTAACCCTACCCTCTTGTCAAAACCTCAAATTGTGAACGTCGACGCATCTTTTGTGCTAATAAAGAATAATAAAGGTACAAAAATAATACTTGCATTAATATACAGACCTCCAGCTCAATCAGTGCAAACTGACCGAGAAATTTACGAACAAATTGCAGATGTAAGTAACTCACAAGATACCGTAATTTTTGGCGACTTTAATTTACCTGTGACCAAGTGGGGCGATACTCTTACTTCACACTCCGGACATGACTTGTATACGAACTTGCAAGAGAGTTCGCTTTATCAATTTGTTCGAACGCCAACCCGTGGTAATAACGTTCTTGACATTGTACTTGCAACAAAAGAAGAATTAATAGAGAATTTGAATGTTGGTGATGAATTCAGTAACAGCGACCATCGTACGATAACTTTCACTTTAAAGTTTACTAGTAACGAACCAAATAGTAGCATCGAAAAAGTCCCTAATTTCAAGAAAGCAAACTTCCATAAACTTAGAGCTATGTTTAAAGAAACTGACTGGAGCTTTTTAATTCACAATAACGACATAAATACATCTTGGAAGTTATTCGAAGCCACTTACCTAAAAGCAGTGCAAGACTGCATACCATCGAAAATACGGCGTCCAGGCCATAATAATAAGCCCAAATGGTGGAATAAAGATATTTCAAACTGCCTGCTTGCTAAAAAATGTGCTAATGATAGATTAAAATCCTCACAAAATGACGAAGAACGGCTGAAATTTGTAGAGCTACGACGAAAAGCCAAAAAGTTAATTAAGCAAAGTAAAAAGACCTTAGAGTTACATATTGCGAATCAAAGTAAAACAAACCCGAAAGAATTCTATAGTTATATCAGAAAGAAAAAAGTAGTTACTTCAACTGTTGGACCGTTAGTCGATGAAAATGGAGAATACACCAAAGACGAAGTACAAATGAGTAATGCCCTCAATACCTTCTTTGCATCAGTTTTTACAACAGAAGACCTCAGTGATATCCCTACACCATCGCCGATTCAGATTGATAATTCAGATGTTCTAAGCAATATCACCGTTACAGAGAGAGAAGTATTGAATTGTTTAGATAAACTCAAGGTAAATAAAACGCCTGGACCTGATACAATCTCGCCTAGAGTTCTAAAGGAAGCTAAGGATGAGCTCTCCAAACCACTGACATTACTATTCAATAAATCCTTGCAGTCTGGAACTATGCCCGATCAGTGGAAGCTAGCCAACGTAACACCGATATTCAAAAAAGGCAGCAAATCCCTACCCAGTAACTATCGTCCAATTAGCTTAACCTCAGTTGTATGTAAAATGCTAGAAACGGTCATACGAGACAGACTCGTAAATCACTTAGAGGAAATAACATACTTAAAGATACTCAACACGGCTTTCGTAAAAAACGTTCCTGTTTAACAAACCTCTTAGACTTCTTCCACGATATCCTCAACCTCTACGATGAGAGTAAAGCTGTAGATATTATATACCTTGATTTTCAAAAGGCCTTTGACAAAGTTCCCCACAAACGTTTACTGCTAAAACTAAAAGCGCATGGAATACAAGACGGTGTGTTGAAATGGATAGAAAATTGGCTCAGCGACAGAAAGCAAAGAGTAGTCATAAACGGTAAGGCATCTAAATGGACCAATGTAAGTAGCGGGGTGCCCCAGGGATCGGTACTAGGACCAATTCTCTTTCTAATTTACATCAACGACATAGATGAGGGTCTCACCTGTACAATCTCAAAATTTGCTGACGATACAAAAATTGCAAATAGCGTACTCTCAAAAGAACAAGTTGACGATATGCAACACAATCTAGATAAATTGTCATGTTGGGCCCAAATTTGGCAAATGAGTTTCAATGCGGATAAATGTAAAGTACTACATATCGGATACCTAAATGAGAAAGCAAACTATTCGATGAATGGCACTCAGCTTAAGAATGTAAACAGAGAAACCGATCTGGGAGTAACAATATCGAGTAACCTAAAACCGAGTCAACAATGTTCAGAAGTTGTTAAGAAGGCAAACAAAATAATTGGCTTTATAGGCAGGTCATTTGAGCATAAATCCAAAGAAGTTATCCTAACCCTTTACAATTCCTTAGTCCGCCCTCTTCTGGAATACTGCGTTCAATCCTGGTGCCCTTATTACCAAAAAGATATAAACAAGCTAGAACGAGTTCAACGTAGAGTTACCAAAATGATACCTAGCCTAAAGAACAAACCATACGAAGAGCGTCTTAGAGAATTAAATCTATTTCCTTTAACCCAGCGCAGATTAAGAGGTGACTTAATTCAAGTGTTCAAAATCATCAAAGGCATCGACAATATGAACTCTAGTAAGTACTTCACTATCGACCAATCTAATTACACGCGGGGAAACGGTTGCAAAATTATTGGTAAATCTTTTAACTCACACGAATCTAAGAATTTCTTCTTCAATCGAGTTGTCAACTTGTGGAATGGGCTTCCCCGAAACGTTATAGACTGCATCACCGTTGATTCATTTAAACTCCGCCTAGACAAATATCTCGCATCAAACCCGCGACTGACTGCGTTTGTAAATGAATAACTTTATTTTATCCTCCCTCAGTTACTAACCCATCTGTCCCCTACTAACTTCCTAATCCTGCCACGGACATTAGTTCCAGGGCAGTAATTCCCTTTCCAATGTTCCCTTACCCACTCTAAACCACTGTTTGGACACTTGATCCTCAGTGTTTTGGAGGACAAGCAACCTAGAAGGGTCACTAGATCTGTTGTTGCTTGATTTCCTTTGTACTCCTTTGTACTTTGTACTTCCACCACCTCCACCATCACTTCATCCACCCCTACCATCACTTCCACCACCCCCACCATCACTTCCACCACCTCCACCATCACTTCCACCACCTCCACCATCACTTCCACCACCTCGGTAGAAAAATGTCCCGGCCGAAGGCCGGTTCTTCCAACATTACAGGCTCACTATCGTTCGCCAGGGAAAAAAATCAACACCTAAATAGCACGAAAGGTCTTAAAATTGACAACGAAATGGGGCGAAAGGTGTTAAAATCGTCTAACTAATGGGTCAAACGTCTTAAAATCTGAAACCTAATGGGGTTAAACATGAGGAAGAAGAGGGTACAGAAAACCGGCCCATCTCCCCTTAAACATATTATTTCCGGCACACACATAAGCAGACACATTCATATATATGCACATTCACCCTCCCACATGACACACCTCTACCATTATAACCACCATGACTACCACACCACCATCATCCTACCCCACCATGACTACCACACCACCATGACTACCACCCCACCATGACTACCACACCACCATGACTACCACCCCACCATGACTACCACACCACCATGACTACCACACCACCATGACTACCACACCATCATGGCTACCACACCACCATCATCCCACCCCACCATGACTACCACCCCACCATGACTACCACACCACCATGACTACCACACCACCATGACTACCACCCTACCATGACTACCACCCCACCATGACTACCACACCACCATCATCCCACCCCACCATGACTACCACCCCACCATGACTACCACCCCACCATGACTATCACACCACCATCATCCCACCCCACCATGACTACCACACCACCATGACTACCACACCACCATCATCCCACCCCACCATGACTACCACACCACCATGACTACCACACCACCATCATCCCACCCCACCATGACTACCACCCCACCATGACTACCACACAACCATGACTACCACACCACCATGACTACCACACCACCATCATCCCACCCCACCATGACTACCACACCACCATGACTACCACACCCCCATGTCTACCACACCACCATCACCCCACCCCACCATGACTACCACCCAACTATCGCCCAATTAGCTTAACCTCAGTTGTATGTAAAATGCTAGAAACGGTCATACGAGACAGACTCGTAAATCACTTAGAGGAAAATAACATACTTAAAGATACTCAACACGGCTTTCGTAAAAAACGTTCCTGTTTAACAAACCTCTTAGACTTCTTCCACGATATCCTCAACCTCTACGATGAGAGTAAAGCTGTAGATATTATATACCTTGATTTTCAAAAGGCCTTTGACAAAGTTCCCCACAAACGTTTACAGCTAAAACTAAAAGCGCATGGAATACAAGACGGTGTGTTGAAATGGATAGAAAATTGGCTCAGCGACAGAAAGCAAAGAGTAGTCATAAACGGTAAGGCATCTAAATGGACCAATGTAAGTAGCGGGGTACCCCAGGGATCGGTACTAGGACCAATTATCTTTCTAATTTACATCAACGACATAGATGAGGGTCTCACCTGTACAATCTCAAAATTTGCTGACGATACAAAAATTGCAAATAGCGTGCTCTCAAAAGAACAAGTTGACGATATGCAACACAATCTAGATAAATTGTCATGTTGGGCCCAAATTTGGCAAATGAGTTTCAATGCGGATAAATGTAAAGTTACATATCGGATACCTAAATGAGAAAGCAAACTATTCGATGAATGGCACTCAGCTTAAGAATGTAAACAGAGAAACCGATCTGGGAGTAACAATATCGAGTAACCTAAAACCGAGTCAACAATGTTCAGAAGTTGTTAAGAAGGCAAACAAAATAATTGGCTTTATAGGCAGGTCATTTGAGCATAAATCCAAAGAAGTTATCCTAACCCTTTACAATTCCTTAGTCCGCCCTCTTCTGGAATACTGCGTTCAATCCTGGTGCCCTTATTACCAAAAAGATATAAACAAGCTAGAACGAGTTCAACGTAGAGTTACCAAAATGATACCTAGCCTAAAGAACAAACCATACGAAGAGCGTCTTAGAGAATTAAATCTATTTCCTTTAACCCAGCGCAGATTAAGAGGTGACTTAATTCAAGTGTTCAAAATCATCAAAGGCATCGACAATATGAACTGTAGTAAGTACTTCACTATCGACCAATCTAATTACACGCGGGGAAACGGTTGCAAAATTATTGGTAAATATTTTAACTCACACGAATATAAGAATTTCTTCTTCAATCGAGTTGTCAACTTGTGGAATGGGCTTCCCCGAAACGTTATAGACTGCATCACTGTTGATTCTTTTAAACTCCGCCTAGACAAATATCTCGCATCAAACCCGCGACTGACTGCGTTTGTAAATTAATAACTTTATTTTATTCCCCCCTCAGTTACTAACCCATCTGTCCCCTACTAACTTCCTAATCCTGCCACGGACATTAGTTCCAGGGCAGTAATTCCCTTTCCAATGTTCCCTTACCCACTCTAACCCACTGTTTGGACACTTGATCCTCAGTGTTTTGGAGGACAAGCAACCTAGAAGGGTCACTAGATCTGTTGTTGCTTGATTTCCTTTGTACTCCTTTGTACCCCACCATGACTACCACACCACCATGACTACCACACCACCATCATCCCACCCCACCATGACTACCACACCACCATGACTACCACACCACCATGTCTACCACACCACCCCACCATGACTACCACCCCACCATGACTACCACGCCACCATGACTACCACACCACCATCATCCCACCCCACCATGACTACCACACCACCATGACTACGACACCACCATGACTACCACCCCACCATGACTACCACCCCACCATGACTACCACACCACCATGATTACCACACCACCATGACTACCACCCCACCATGACTACCACACCACCATAACTACCACACCACCATGACTACCACACCACCATGACTACCACACCACCATGACTACCACCCCACCATGACTACCACCCCACCATGACTACCACACCACCATGACTACCACACCACCATGACTACCACACCACCATCATCCCACCCCACCATGACTACCACCCCACCATGACTACCACACCCCCATCATCCCACCCCACCATGACTACCACACCACCATGACTACCACACCACCATGATCCCACCCCACCATGACTACCACACCACCATGACTACCCCACCATCATCATACCACACCACACACCACAACCACCCTCCTCTATATTACAGTATAATTATTGGTAATGATGACCGACAGTGTTTGGAGCTCTCGGGGAATCAGGCCCTTGGTACGGCGCTAGATAAAGTTCAAACATACACCACGGAAACGCAGTCACTTTACTTGCACACACATAAACACACATACATAAACACACATAAGCACACATAAACACACATAACCACACATAAACACACATATTTATATTTACAATTATACACATGTATCCTCCTACACCACGCACCTCTACCATTACCACCAGAACAACCACCACCATCAAACCACACCACCACCACCACCATCATCACCACCACCACCACCAAACCACACCACAAACACCACCACCACCCCCATCAAAACACACCACCACCATCACCAAACCACGCAACAAACACCACCACCACCATCAAACCACCCCCCTACCACCATCAAAACACACCACCACCACCACCATCATCACCACCACCACCACCAAACCACACCACAAACACCACCACCACCACCATCAAACCACCCCCCTACCACTATCAAACCACACCACCACCACCACCACCATCATCACCACCAGCATCATCACCACCACCACCATCAAACCACACCACCACCACCACCATCAAATCACACCACCACCACCATCAAATCACACCACCACCACCATCAAACCACACCACCACCACCACCACCACCATCAAATAACCCACCACCACCACCACCATCAAATAACCCACCACCACCACCACCGTCAAATAAACACCACCACCACCATCAAATAACCCACCACCACCATCACCATCAAATAACCCACCACCACCACCACCATCAAATCACACCACCACCACCACCATCAAACCACACCACCACCACCACCATCAAATCACACCACCACCACCATCAAACCACACCACTACCACCACCACCATCAAACCACACCACCACCACCACCACCATCAAACCACACCACCACCACCACCATCAAATCACAGCACCACCATCAAACACACCACCACCAACACCACCAACAAACACACCACCACCAACACCAGCACCACCACCACCACCACCACAATCAACATCACCACCACCACCACCACCACACCTCCAACCACACCTCCACCACCACCATCACACCACACCACCACCACCACCATCAAATCACACCACCACCACCATCAAACCACACCACCACCACCACCACCATCAAACCACACCACCACCACCACCACCATCAAACCACACCACCACCACCACCACCATGTCAATCACCACCACTACCTACCCATCAAACACCACCACCACCACCACCACCAAACCACACCACACCACCACCACCATCAAACCACACCACCACCACCACCACCATCAAACCACATCACCACCACCACCATCAAACCACACCACCACCACCACCATCAAATCACACCACCACCACCATCAAACCACACCACCACCACCCCCATCAAAACACACCACCACCATCACCAAACCACACAACAAACACCACCACCACCATCAAACCACCCCCTACCACCATCAAAACACACCACCACCACCACCACCCCCAAACCACCCCCCTACCACCACCATCAACCACCCCCCTACCACCATCAAAACACACCACCACCACCACCACCACCATCACCACCACCACCACCAAACCACCCCCCTACCACCATCACCATCAAACCACCCCCCTACCACCATCAAAACACACCACCACCACCACCACCATCAAACCACCCATCTACCACCATCAAAACACACCACCATCACCACCACCATCAAACCACCCCCCCCATCAAACACACCACCACCACCACCACCAAACCACCCCCCTACCACCACCATCAAACCACCCCCCTACCACCATCAAAACACACCACCACCACCACACCTACCACCACCACCACCACCATCAAAACACCCCCCTACCACCATCAAAACACACCACCACCACCACCACCACCACCATCAAACCACCCCCCTACCACCATCAAAACACACCACCACCACCACCATCATCACCACCACCACCAAACCACACCACAAACACCACCACCACCACCATCAAACCACCCCCCTACCACTATCAAACCACACCACCACCACCACCAGCATCATCACCACCACCACCACCATCAAACCACACCACCACCACCACCATCAAATCACACCACCACCACCATCAAACCACACCACCACCACCACCATCAAATCACACCACCACCACCATCAAACCACACCACCACCACCACCATCAAATCACACCACCACCACCATCAAACCACACCACCACCACCACCATCAAATCACACCACCACCACCATCAAACCACACCACCACCACCACCACCCACAGCACCACCACCACCACCCACAGCACCACCACCACCACCCACAGCACAACCACCACCCACAGCACCACCACCACCACCCACAGCACCACCACCACCACCCTGTACATAATATTGGTCCTGGTGGGGGTCAGTGTGGAGAGCAGCTCTCAGGGAATCAGGGAGTTGTCACAGCTTTAGGTAAAGTTCAAACATACATCACACATATGCACACACACATACACGACACACACACACACACACGTACATACACACATGGATATACGCACCTGTACATACAACCACCCTCACCCACACACACAATTCACATTCAAACACAAATACACATAGACTAACACAAATACACTCCGCCAAGCGCGCGCACACACCCATACAACAAACTAAAACACACACAAAACACGAACATACATTCACACACCCACTCACAAAAAAAAAAAAACACACACACAACAAATACACGAACAAACATTCACACCCACCCACGCACACAGAATACAAATACACATACGCCATACATAGACACAACCACCCACATACACAGCAAACAAACACACACACATAAGACAAACACACCCACACAACAAACAAACACACACATACAATCACACACACCCACACACAAAACATCCACACACAAAACACCCACACACAAAACAAACAAATATCCACACACACACACACTCACACTCTCTCTCCCTCTCACACACACACACACACATTCAATGCAACATTCCTACTGTTGCTGACAAAATTACTCGAGGAATATGATCCTTAATGTTTAATCCATGTTTTATTATTTTGTATTATTATTATTATTATTATTATTATTATTCCCTTCCTAATCCGAATAAAATAGTTTGTTGTTATCTTCATATATCACAGTAATGAAAGTGACCGGCTCCCCCTGATTTGACCTTTAACCCCTTACGCCCATGCTTCCAATACTTCAACCAGATGGGTGTTATCATCATATTGTGTAGTGCATCTCTCTAACTCTAACTCTCTCTATCTATCTATCTATCCCTCTCTCTCTCTCTCTCTCTATCTATCTATGTATCTATCTATCTATCCCTCTCTCTCTCTCTTTATCTATCTATCTATATCTCTATCTATCTCTCGCTCCCCCCCCCCTCTCTCTCTCTCTCTCTCTCATATATACAACAATTCTGAATATCCAGTTGCAATGTATTTTTCTTCACCACGCTAGACACTTACACCCAACATTCTTTCCCCTTGACTATGTTGACCTTCGCCATGCTGGACGATACATGTAATCATTCTGTTTGGCCCACGTATTATTTTATCTCCATTATCGGGCCCGTATTAAGGGGAGATGGGTCGTTCTTCTGGTATCCCCCCTTCTGCCTCATGTTTAGTCCCATTAGTGTTCAGATTATATGACGTTCGGCCCATTAGTTTGGCGATCTTAAGACCTTTCGCCCCATTTCTTTGTCAATATTAAGACTTTTCGTGTAATTTAGGTGTCGATTTTTTCCTGGCGAGCAAAAGCGAGCCTGTAATTTAAGAGGAACCGATGGAGGTCTATGAAGGAAACTAAGACAATTATAATATATATTATATATATACCGGTATATATGTATTTATATATATATATATATATATATATATACCGGTATATATATATATATATATTTATATATATATATATATATATATATATATATTATATATATTATATATAGATTAATATATATATAATATATATATATATTATAATATAATATAATTTTTTTTAATACCCGGTATTAGTTTAACCAGACCACTGAGCTCTACAAAAGAACTCTCATAGGGCTGGCCCGAAGGATTCGATCAAGATATATAACTAAACGAGTCAAGATAGATCGGGAAGGGCAGTAGGGGAACAAATCGAGGAAGGTGAAGACACACAGACATTTCTCGCCATTTCACCAGTTCAGCCGGACCACATGAGCTCCACATCAGAGCTCTTATAGGGCAGGGCCGAAGGATGAGGCAAGAACTGCTACACCGCAACACCAACCAAGAAGTGATCAGGGCGAAGAAAGATCAGGTCGAAGGTAGAAAAAATCACACTGAGAAGAAAAACATGCATTACCGAAGGGAATCAAGTCAGTCCGGCCACAACAGCAACCAAAGAGACAAATCAGGTCAGGAGTCTGCTACCTAGCCAGGCCAGGGAGATATGAGATATAGGCTGCCTGAGGACAGCCAAATGGGACAGAATAAGAATAGAAGGGGAAAAACATAGAATGAGGAATGAAAAACTACTCAAAATTAGTCAAGCTGAGGACGAAAGCTCGAGGGGAGATAGGAAGGGTAAGTACCACAACCATCCCCCATCAAGCTCCAGTCGCCGGCCCCGAAGCCCCCCAACCGCGTCAAGGAGAGTAGTATCAGGGGGGATATATATATATATATATATATATATATATATATATATATATATATAGATAAATGAGGAAATAAATACGCCCATCCCCCCTTAATTGAAACCCATCATTAATTGTCACTGGTAATTACTGTAGTATTACCGAACTCCCAGAAAGTCAATATGATATCCTAGTTGTTGTGATTGTAATGAGAGTACTGTTATACTATTCCAGTGTGTGTAATGAGAGTACTGTTATACTATTCCAGTGATTGTAATGAGAGTACTGTTATACTATTCCAGTGTGTGTTTTATTGCTATTACAATAACTAGTGTATCCGTATTGACTGGTTAGGAACATATTAGGAGCATATATACAGTATATTTGTTTTGACAGCAAGCTAAATTTGTACATTTTTCGATAAAAAAAAATCTCCGGCGAAGCCGGACTTCTCCATACAATGCTGGCTTGCTATCGCTCGCCAGGAAGAAATCGACACCTGGATGGGGATAAACGTCTTAAAACAGTTGGCTGAATGGGGCCGAATGGATACAAGCCAGGGAAAGAGAGAAAAGGAGAGAAAGATAAAAAAAAAGAGCCGGTGACCCCCCTTTGAAGGCATACTGGTGGTAATAATCCCATTTATATAATTATATATAGGTAATCAAATTAATATAGGATCATGTCGAATTTCTATCCAAAGACCAGATTATTTATCCTGTATCAGTATTGCTTCAATCACCTTAACTTAAGGTGAGGCTGATGGACTGTTGAGGTTAAGGGGAGATGGCTCGTTTATCTGGTCCCCTTTCTCCCTCGTGTTTTGTTTTGAGATTATAAGACGTTCGGCCCATTTGGCGATTTTAACACCTTTCACCCCATTTCGTTGTCAATTTTAAGACCTTTCGTGCCATTTAGATGTCGATCATTTCCTGGCGAGCGTTAGCGAGCCTGAAATTTTAAGAGGAACCGGCCTTCGGCCGCGACATTTTTCTACCGAAAAATGTACAGATTTATCTTGAAGGGGGTCTAGGGGGTGTTTTTCTAAGCTTGATGGAGGTCTAGCCAGAAAACTAAGAAATAAAGGAATATTAATTAATATAAAAACAAAGTAATAATAATAAACGGTCCGTCTCCCCTGAACCCCTTCTATACCGGCTACCTATTTGTTATTTCATTTCAACTAAGTTCAGACAATTTTATGAAGTTTAGGAAGGATATGTGATTAATGATTAATCAAGATAGTTTGTAGCCTTTTAATTGGTATACGTCCTTCCTAAAGCTGAATAAAATTGTCTAAACGTAGCTGAAATAAATGAACATACGTCGTCGGTAAAGAAGGGGTTAATGTTTATTATGAGTTTGGACATATTGAGCTTGGTACCAATATGGCGGAGGAAGGTCGATCACTGTATTTCTGAGGACCCGGTTCAAGGGCAAGAGGTTCCTTATGACAACAGACCGTCAGTCTAGTGTTGCCAACTTAGCTACTTTCCCGCTAGATCTAGAGCTATATACTTCGATCTAGAGGCAAATTTGACATCTAGCTACGTGAATTCTGGCAGTATTCTGGAGATTTGAGTAATTTTAATGCGATGTAGGAGAGATTGTAGCATTATTCTAGCAATTTTCGACATTTTAGCTACGTGAATTCTGGCAGCACTCTGGAGATATGAGTAATTTTAGAGCAATGTTGGAGATTGTAGCATTATTCTAGCGATTTTCGACATTTATTTACTATCTAGCGCATTTCATTTGGTAACCCTGACAGTGACCCAGACTGAAGTATACTATATGGCTCAAGGGTCGTCAATACAGGTAGTCTTATTAAGGGGAGATGGCCCAGTTTTTCTAGACCCCCTTCTCCCTCGTGTTTAGCCACATTAGTTTGAGATGTTAAGACGTCGATTTTTAAGACCTTTCGCCCCATTTCTTTGTCAATATTAGGACCTTTCGTGCCCTTTTGTCTATTTTATTCCTGGCGAGCGATAGCGAGCCTGTAATGTGGAGGAATCGGCCTACGGCCGTGACATTTTTCTACCGAAAAATGTACCAATTAATCTCGAAGGGGGATCTAATGGATGTTTTTTTTAAAGTTTGATAAAGGTCTAGAGGTGAAACTAAAAATAAATAAATGAATATATGAATAAGTAGACCCAAACAAATAACCACTGTCCCCTTAAGTGTGTGGGATAGCTGCTATGAATTACAAATAACCACTGTCCCCTTAAGTGTGTGGGATAGTGTTACGTCCTGGGATATATAAACACTGGGCTCTTTCTATTGGACTAGGTATGCGGCAACAAACAACAACGGAAAACGCTAGATCCAACCCTTATCTATAAACCCAGGCAACAAACCACCCTAATCCGTCAAGAGTCCTGCCTGGACAACAAGGTATCCTATGACTCGGTTACAGGGTGCACGCACTATAGACTGCTGATAGTCAAGCAGGCTATATAAAAGATCACACAATTAAGTTGACTTAAAGCTTCAAGGAAAAGATAGATAACGGAATTAAATTGCAGAAACAATTTAATAACAAACTAGAAGAAAGTACATTTAACGTTACGTTAATTAATACAACTAATCACCCCTGCGTGAAAGAAGGTGAAAGCAAACAGTCCCTCAAAACATGGTACAGGTAGACAAGATGCGGGTCCTTAAACTGCATGCGGCTACTGTAGGATCTGATGCTTAGCAAAGAAAGTACGTTACGGATTTAGAGAACTCTTAACTCATAAGCAGGAATAAATACTAGTGATAGGCCATACAGTGTATAATGGCATAGGTATAATTAAATAAAGGTAGCAACTCGCAACATAACCACATACAGGTGTGCTTCTCACTCTTAGTCAGGCAAGCCTGCTCGGACAGAGTCTCTAAGCCACACCCTGACTCACAATGCTCACAAAAACGGTAAAACTGTGGCACAATAACAAGCATGCAGAAATAATAAAACCCCCTAGCTGTTAATCTGCCAGGTGGCAGAGGTCTAGCCGGAAGGATATAGGCTTCGGATACCCGGGCTGAGCCACCTGCTCTAGCCTAGGGACGTTCCCAAGTCTGTGCGCCAAATTACTCTAATTGAAAGGGTGCTCTCTTGAGAGACTCAGATCGCAAGTATCTGACTCTCTCCTGGCGACCCTAAAACAAAAGCAAGACGTGCTAGCGCAGTGCTGAGTGGACTAGGCAAGGGCCCTCACACAACACAACACTAGACACACAGGGACACAGACAAGAAAATGCCCCCAGACTCCCACGGGTATCCTAGTAAATTCGTGCGGGTCCACAGGACTCGCACCAGCAGACTTTACTTAAAGGATCGCAAAAAGCCTCCCCTCCGGTCTAGCCCCTGCTAACCTGACACAAGAACACACTAGCAAGCATGAAACCACCAAATATGAGACAAAAAAAAAAAGCTTCCTAGGTCTCATTAACAATTACGTCTCTGCATAAGGCCCAAAATCCTATCTAATTATCTGAGAGCTCGTCGTTAATACAATAATAGATATAAGGTCTATCAAGGGGATGGGATAATTAAATAGATTGGTGAAGTAGTGGAAGGAAGGTATACAAAGTAAGAGAGAAAGTTTCTAAGTGGGGTTGAGAGGGATAGATATCAAGGGGGTCCGAAGGGTACGACAGTGAGGTGAGCTCTAAGTCTTGAATCTGTCTGGACCCCACCCTAGGCATACAAAATACATCCCAAGCTTGGCAACACTCAACACTGTTGCCTGGTCAAAATCCTCTACCCCGTGCGTGAGTCGAAACTAAGCCTAACGTTGCAATCAAATGCATAGGCAACGCTTCAGGCTCGTCCCAAGCTGGCAAGCGAAGCAACGTCCCAAGCCGGTCTCTCTCTCCCGCTCGTCTCCTCCCGCCCTCACTAGACTTACATCTTATATATTATAATGAAATAATCAACTATCGAGAATAAAATATACTAAGATGCGTTGGTTAAGAATAAGGGCAGCTTCAAGCTGTGAAACAACATAAGAATATCCCAGACATTAGTTACGTTGTCGTAGGATATATACTAAGGAAATGCCTGCCGACCGGCTGCCACCAGCCGGTTTCTAAACGGCTGGGCAGCCGAGGCGCGCGCATGCCCGCACGTGGCTACTATGCAGAAGCGTCACACCTCCCCCAAGATATAAGACCCTTGACTAAGTTCTTCATATCTAACAGAAAGCTTCTCATAGTACCACACACTGTTGCGACACAAGGCACTATATATAAAAAAAATAAAGACTGTTGCGCTCCACCGAGCAAGTTCAACTAACTTAGCGACAATAAGCGAAAACATTCAACTTAGATTACTGCTACAACATCTTATACAAAATTCTACACGTTATAAAAAATAAAGAGTTTTTATAAGGTTTTTTTGCTTTTTTAATTTGTTTTTTTTCGACGAACTACAGTGACAGCCTATTTTCCTCCACACTCAACCCTCAATCCTGTGGCAGTCTAACCAACATCATCCACCCTTGATAGACAATCCGCTATCACGTTATCAGAACCGGCAATAGGGCGTATGTCCAGATTATACTCCTGAAGCATGAGTGACCACCTGGTCAGCCTCATATTCCGGTTATGAAACTGATTCAAGAATTTCAGAGGGTGATGATCGGTATAAACCACTACGACTGGTCCGAAAGCAGGAACATATACATCGA
Source organism: Paralithodes platypus (assembly GCA_032716605.1). NCBI lineage: Eukaryota > Metazoa > Arthropoda > Malacostraca > Decapoda > Lithodidae > Paralithodes > Paralithodes platypus. The sequence continues at coordinate 33,603,574 of CM064487.1, forward strand.
AGTGCCTGAGCACCAGCACTATCGCCAGGAGTTCTTTTTCAATTACAGAGTAATTCCTTTGTGCACTATTGAATTTTTTACTGTAAAAACTCACTGGATGTTCGATACCTTCATCATCTGTCTGTAACAAGACAGCCCCAGCCCCTACGCCACTGGCATGAGTCGCCAGCTGAAAAGGTCTGCTGAAGTCCGGGGCCCTGAGTATGGGGTGGGTACATCACAGGTGTTTCACCAAGGAAAACGCCTCTGCACACTCAGGAGACCACCGGAACTTCTTGTCCTTAGATAATAAGTCAGTTAAAGGTGCAAGTACAGTCGAATAGCCTTTGATGAAGCGACGATAATAGCCTATCATACCTAGAAAACGCATGATTTGTTTCTTAGTCGTAGGCTGGGGAAACTGATCGATGGCTTTGATCTTTGTCTGTGGAGGGCACACCTGACCCATCCCCACCTCGAACCCCAGGTACAAAACTGTGGCTTTGACAAAATCGCACTTACCCAGGTTTACCACCAAACCTGCTTCATTCAGTTATTAAAAAGCTGTCCGATGTGAGCACAGTGACTGTTAAAATCATCGTCGTATATTATGACATCATCTAGGTACACCGTACAGTTGGGAATGTCGGCTACAATGTCGTTCATTAATTTCTGAAACGTTGCAGGGGCATTTTTCAGCCCGTATGGCATAACATGGCAACGATATGTGGCACCGTCCACCACAAACCCACACACCTCTCTTGCTCGCTCAGACAAGGGCACTTGCCAATAACCCTTAACAAGGTCTATCTTAGTGAGGAACTTGGCTTTTCCTATCTTATCCACACTGTCGTCCACGCGAGGGAGAGGGTAGGCATTTGTGGGGTTAAACCATTCAAACCTGCGGAAATCTATACAAAACCGCACATTGCCATCTGGTTTGGGCTGCAGTGTGACTGGGGAAGTCCACCTTACTGCACCCTCAGAAATCAGCCTACGTTTCAGCATATAATCCAGCTCTTCCCTAAGTGCTGGTAATTTAATAGGGGGAACCACGGTATTGCACTGATTTAAAGGGCGGGTGGTCCCCAACATCGACATCGTGCACCGCTTGAGTAGTGAGGCCAGGATGCTCCGCGAAAACAGCTGGGTTTGAATCAAACAAGTGCTGCACAGCTACACGCTGTTGCTCAGGCAGGTGCAATATCAACTCGTGAGCCACTTGTCTAGAATTCCCCGCCCACTGATCCGCGGAAACATGACAATCCCAATTATCCTCCCCCGCAGCTTGACTGTCCCTTCCTCCTTCTCCACCACGATCGCTGCAGATCGAGAGGCTCGGAGGGGCGCCTCACATACTCTTTCATCAGATTTACATGGCAAAGTTGGTTCTTTTTCTTACGATCAGGAGTAGCTACTAAATAGTCTAGATCAGAAACCTTCCTTACAACCCGATACGAACCAGAATACTTGGCAGACAAGGGGTGTCCCACCAGAGGCAGTAGTATCAGTACCTCCTGATTTACTTCAAACTCCCTCAGCTTCACCTTCTGGTCGTATCTGTCCTTCATCTGAGCTTGTGAACTCTCAAGGTTCCGACCCGCTACCTCCAGGCTCTTTAGCATTCTCTCACGGCTTTCAACAACATACTTTAAAAGCGAGCATGGCTTTGTGACTCCCTCCCAGATCTCCTTGACTGTGTGGAGGGGCCCCCTGACCCTGTGTCCAAAGACCAACTCGTTCGGGCTAAATCCCAAGCTCTCCCCAGGTACTTCTCTCGCAGCAAATAAAACGAGGGGAGACCTAGATCCCAGTCCTTCCCATTTTCCATGCACTAACACAGCAACATACTCTTGAGCGTCGAGTGCCACCTTTCCAAAACTCCCTGACTCTCGGGATGGTAGGCAGATGGACACCACAGACACTATCCCATGTTGCTGCATGGTATGCTTAAACAGAGCAGAAGTAAAATTGGATCCTGATCAGACTGGATCTCCTGAGGGTAGCCATAACAAGAGAAATAGACAAGTAGGGGTTTGACAACAGTCTTAGCCATCCCGTTGCGCATGGGGTAAGCATCTGGATACCGTGTTGCAATCAATTACAGTTAGTAAAAATTTATTGCCGGCATAGTGGGGGCAATGGGCCACAATATCGATAAAGGGGAGGTGTGGAGGTGTGGTGGAGGGTGGTTGCCATGGGCCTGGTAATCCAAAGGTCCCGGGTTCAATCCCGATGTATCAATGGGATATTATTGGAGGGAATTTGTGCGGTACCTGTATTCAGTGCATTTACCACAAGCCCACCGAAACGGTCAATAAAATTCCCCTGCATTGTTCCCGTAAGAATTAAATAGCAGCAATGTATGAATATTCCCCATATTCAACTATGCTATAGGGGTGCAATGCCTGTTGAGTTTTTATCCTGCTAAAACAGGGGCGTTGTGTGGTGTGGAAGTTTGAGAGTCCCGTAGTGTAGGGGATGAGACACGTGAAGGCACGGAATCAAGGGGGTGGGCTTCAGAGATGGGGTCGTTTCGGGCCATGAGTGGAGCACCGTGCCACATTAAGGCAAGATGGCAGGTGCGCTCCTGTTGTACTCTACGTGCTTTAACATGTCTCACTTCCCTTAGACTGGAACAACAAGACCGCACGGGCTTCACTGTTGTGCATTGTAACGTAAAGCGGTGGAATGTTAAGGGCTCTCTCATTGCCCGAGAGAGAGGAAGTAAAGGTTGGAATATAGAAAAAAAAAACAAAAAAAAAAAAAACCTCCTTTGCTGAAGGGCGGCCCCATGACAGGGATGGGTTGTAACAGTGCTCCTCGGGATGACCTGATTGGTTTTCCCACAACTTGACAAGTGGTGACAATGTGTCACCCATGGACACGACACTCGCCTTTAACCCAGGCCACCAGAAAAGCTTGCTCAGAGCTGCCTCCGTCTTACGTGCCCCCAGGTGCCCTGCCAACGGCAACATCATGAGCTAATCTCAAATAAGCTCTCACGTCACACGCAAAGTGACACCCTCGGTACTACATAAACTGGTCCACTAATCCTGACCCGCCATCCCACTTTT
>CM064487.1:33606729-33651729 GCA_032716605.1 Paralithodes platypus
TTAATTAAAAACAAATTATGTTTTATGATGCAGGTTTAGAAGTAACAAAACAGAGAAAAACGTTGTTTTATATTAATTGTTGTACTGTGCTCTTGATCTACTCTTCTTTAGTTGGGTTTTACTATCTGTACTAAAATTAAGATTGTCATGTTCAAAGGATCGCCCTTCCTAAGCCGTATAAAATCGTCTAAAATTAGCCACAAGAAAATTACATACAGGTATATATATTGGTTCGATGCGAATAGAACAACAATTAATAGGTAAATTCCTACATCATTTCAAGTATTAAAAGCGTGTATATGTCGTATAACATAATTAATGGAGCCAATCTAATAGTCATCATATGGTAATTAAATCATTTAGTTGGTACAGTCATTTAGTAATTATGTCATTGTTTGTGATCATTAATATGACCGTAGTTATGGAAATACCTGTAATTGCGTTTACTAATATTAATGGTAATACAAACAGGTGGTCTGTTGTTGTATTGATCTACTACTACTACTACTACTACTACGACTGCTACTACTACAAGTCCTACTACAACTACTGCTGCTACTACTACTTCTACTACTATGACTGCTACTACTACTACGACTGTCTTTACTACTACGACTGCTGCTACTACTACTACTACTACTACTACTGAAGCTACTACTACTACTACTACTACTACTAACCATTGCTACTACTTCTTACTTCTCCTTCACCTCCGTTCTTCTTCTTCCACCTCCTCTTCCTCCAACTTCCTCCTCCTTCTCTTCCTCCTATACTCCCCCACCCCACTTCCCTTGCCTTTTCTTAGGAGCGTTTTCTACCTTATTCTTCACCTACCAGATAATAAACTTACTTGTAGATCTCCAAACCGCCTCGTAACGACTAATAGATCTTTTGTAGTTTGTAAGTCTTTTGTATTTATTTTCCTCCCCTCCTCCTATCTCGTAATCCTCTTCATCTTCATCTTCTTCTTCTTCTTCTGTTTTTTCTTCTTCTTCTTGTTTATCTATTTTCTTCTTCTGTTTTCTTCTTCTTCTGCTCTTATCTTTCTTCTTCTTCTGCTCTTCGTATCTTTCTTCTTCTTCTTCTTCTTCTTCTTCCTTCTTCTTCTGTTTTCCTTCTTCTTCTTCTTCTCCTTCTTACTTGTTTTTATTCATTCTCTTCTCCCTTCCTGTTCCTTTTGCTGATCCCCTCTATAAGTCTTCTTAAATGTGTTCTCTTCCTTTTCCTCCTCCCACCACCACTTCCTCCTTCACTTTCTCCTCCTCCTCCTCCTCCTCCTCCTTATTATCATCATCATTATCATCCTTTTCTCCATCTTCCTCTCTCCTCATCATCATTATCATCTTCTTCTTCTTCTTGTTTCTCCATCCTCCTCCGTCTTCTTCAAGGTGAAGTTCCAGGAAACAAGGTAAAGGTAGAGACACTTCTAATTGCCGAGAGAGAGAGAGAGAGAGAGAGAGAGAGAGAGAGAGAGAGAGAGAGAGAGAGAGAGAGAGAGAGAGAGAGAGAGAGAGAGAGAGAGAGAGAGAGAGACTTGTAATTGCTGTCTCTGTCCATCCCATATTTCCTTCAATATATGTTTTTGTCCTTGTTTCGATTGTAATTTTCTGTGTGTGTGTGTTATATTGTGTTATCCTACCGGTCCACATGTTCTTCAATTGTACTTAATTTTCTCGGTTCGGTTGTAATTTCGTGTGTGTGTGTGTGTAATAATAATACTAACTAAAAATAATAATGATGATGATAAGAAAGAGGAAGAAGAAGAATTGTTGTGCTGGGTTATAATAGGTAGTTTAGGTTTACCAAATGGGAAGAATGGGATATTGAAAATACATGCATAAGGTAGAAACAAGGCAAATCATGCATTCAGAACAGGTCATATATTTTACTGGTACAAAGGAATAAATAGTTGAGTCTATGGTAATAATATCTTGACTCAGGTTTTCTATGCAAAACCTAAAGCGGAGACAATATTAATTACGCAGGAAATATACTATTGTATGGAAATATGACCTTATGGCTCACACAATACTTAAATCATTAATTACACATAAGGTCAGGAACTCATATGAATGTTAGAACAAAGAATTACATGGAAATCATTTTCAGGACATTCGGTATAAAATATTTACTTTCAAGAGTGAACATAGGTTACGCACAAGAGGTTAGACAAATATGATTGGGGAGCACTCATTGTCTATGTTACCCAGACACAGGTTACTATGACATATTATAATATAATCCCAGCGAGCCTGAATTACGTATGTAAATCATGGATGTGGAAATTAACTTCTCATATTTAATTCTTAATATTGTCTCAATCATAGAAGAAGTGAGAATAACACTTGAAATATAATATTAAATACAAGGACATCAATTGTGTGTATTGCATAACCAAGTGGAAAGTTATCAAGCTTCAATAAGGGACTCGAACATTCTGTATAGGACTGATTATGTTGATTGATTATTCAGGGATTTTCCAGGTGTCGGCTCGTAGGTTCTTCTAATATTTTTTTTTTTTTTTTTTCTGGCGTAATATTCTTGTGTATTCTTGGGTCATCGATCTTGGTATCCTCACCAGCTGATGATGGGGAGAGTCTCAAACCTTCTTCTTGGACTTCTGATGTGTTGGGAGAGTCTCGAGCCTTCTCTGTAAGCTTCTGGGTCTAGCAACTGGTTATTGCAGATTTTGGTGTGACATCGTCAAGCCTACCTCTGGTAGCGTCGAGCCTACCTGGGACAGCATTGAGCCTGTCTGGGGTATTATCAAGCCTATCTCTGCTAGCATTAAGCCCATCTCTGACAGCTTTGAGCCTGTCTCTAGTGTCGTCAAGTCCACCTCTGGTAGCGTCAAGCCTACTTCAACCAAACATAGGACAATTAATGACTTGGTCAGTTCGGCTCGAGTAGTCTGACTTTTCTCTGCTGTACTTGGGTTGTCGGCTTTGAGGTCTTCTGGTGCGTGAGGTCTCTCTTGGGGGCTGGCGGTAGCCATCTGGGCGGTTGCCACGTCATGTTTGGTTGGCTTGTATACGTCCTAAGTCACTCTTGTGGCCTTGTTGTTCTGGTATTCTGATGGCGGCTACTCTGGCTTGTGCTGTTGTTGTTGGTTGCACAGTATTTCCAGCGTGCATATTATTGATAATGATAATAATAATAATAATAATAATAATAATAATAATAATATTCAGTTTATTTTGAGCCGGCAGTCAACGAGGCTGAAACTACACAGATTTAACCTAGACCTTACCCTGAGAGGTTAACACCTGGCTGCTAATGAGAGCGCTGACATAACCCCGAGGGAGTAGGAGGTGGGCAAGAGACTTTGTGGGTCCCCAAAGACTGGGCCATCCTGTTATATCCTTAACGGCCAGGAAAATTTGTTTTGAGAAACTTTCCCTGCCAGTGCTTGGGCTTGAACTCCGACACTAGAGCCAGCACTCCCAGTACAGTGACTAAGCGAGCTCAGCTACCGTGTGTGTATGTGTGTGTGTGTGTGTGTGTGATAGAGAGAGAGAGAGAGAGAGAGCTAGGGAAATGTAGGCAGACTTCTAATTGCCAGTCTCTACCCATCGCACATCTGCAATTTACTTTTTTTCCTTATTGAGGTTGTAATTTTGTGAGAGAGCGAGCGAGCGTTCTAATTACCTTTTCCATCCCTTCCACTTTTTCCTCAAATTTCCTTTTTCTTTCATTTCACGTTTCAGCTGTAATTGCGTGTGTATTTGTTTTTGTTTTTTTGGTGGGGGGTCGTGTTTGGGTGGGGGGAGGGGGCGGTGTGTTAGAAAGGGAGAGGGTGTATGGTAACATGTTTGTGTGTCAGTGGTTGTGTGTGTATGAGAGAGAGTGGGTGTGTGATTGGTTGCGTTAATGTAAATGTGTGTATGAGAGAGAGAGTGTGTGTGTGTGTGTGTGATTGGTTGTGTTAGTGTAAATGTGTGTATGAGAGAGGGAGAGTGTGTATGTGTGTGCATCAGTAATTGTGTGTGTATGAGAGAGAGAGTGTGTGTGTGTGATTGGTTGCGTTAGTGTAAATGTGTGTATGAGAGAGAGAGAGTGTGTGTATGTGTGTGCATCAGTAGGTGTGTGTGTATGAGAGAGTGTGTGTGTGTGTGTGATTGGTTGCGTTAGTGTAAATATGTGTATGAGAGAGAGAGTGTGTATCAGTATTTGTGTGTGTATGAGAGAGAAAGTGTGTGTCTGTGTGATTGCTTGTGTTAGTGTACATGTGTGATACATACATACATACATAACATTTTAAGACTGAGTGTTCCACACATACGTGCAGTTTCAGTCTCTTGTCCTAATGGCGGCGTTCCAGGCCACCCTGTTAAGGGCTGCTTCACTTGTCAAGTTCTTGGATATGAGATCGGCATGTATAGTCTGATCCCAGGTCTTCCTCGGTCCACCCCTTGGTGCAGATCCCTCCACAATCACAGACCTGCATTTTTTCACCCAATTTTGTTCATCCATTCTCTCCACATGTCCATACCATCCCAGTCTACTTGTACGCATCACCTCGCTAATACTCTTTATACCTAAACGTCTCCTCAGCTCAACATTTGTCATTCTATCCTGTAGCCTGGCCCCACACATCCATCTCACCATTCTCATCTCATTACGCTCCATTCTGTTGACATCCTCTACTTTAACGGCCCATGTTTCTGAGGCATACGTCATTGCACTTCTAACACATGAGGCATACACCTTTCCCTTCAGGGGGAGAGGCATTCTTTTCATGGTCAGGATTGGCAGCAGTTCTCTGAACTTCCCCCAGTCACACCTAATTCTAGCAACAGTGGCAGCCTCGGCCCCACCACCGGCAGAGATGGTATCTCCTAGGTAACAAAACTTGTTCACTAGCTCCAAAGACTCATTTCCAAAATTCACAGCCACAGGATCATCACTTAACACAAGCTCAACTTTGCACACTACACACTAAAATTTCTCTATTTCTGACTTATCCTTCGGCAGGGGTCCCTTTATTCTACTGCAGTGCTTACTCCCATGGTGTACCCAACATCGACAGATGCTACATTGAATTGAGTTAACGCCCACTCCCTTTCCAAACACTGCACATGGGTATGCACCGCTCTTTTCCACATTGCCTCGTCTCAATCTACAATGCATAACTTTGGTTTTGTTAATATTGACTCTTAAACCCTTGCTCGCCATGCCCTCTTTCCACTCTCTGAATTTGGCCTCAGCATCTTGCATACTGTCAGCTATTAGGACTAAATCGTCTGCATAAAACAGTTCCAACGGGAGACTGCCTCTAAAATCTCTATACAGTGCCTCCAAGACCATAATAAAGAGGAGGGGGCTTAACACTGAACCCTGATGGACTCTATCACGGACTGCGAACTCATCACTCAGTACACCCTTCACCCTCACCGCACTTCGCGAATCCTCATACATCTTCATTATCACACGCACCAGCCACTCTTCCACACCAAATGTGTGTATTTGTGTTATTTGTGTAAATGTGTTATTTGTTCCGTATTGCTTTTGTTCAATACCGGTCTATTTTACTAGGTCACCTTTATATTTGTCTTTCATACTTTCCTTTTGTCTGCTCTCTCTCTCTCTCTCTCTCTCTCTCTCTCTCTCTCTCTCTCTCTCTCTCTCTCATCATATACAATAGCATCTCTTGAAGTAATTTTTTGTGGTGAATCGATCCTTTGTCACTTTTACTACTACTACTACTACTACTACTACTACTACATTGATTTTTATTTAATAATGTTCATACATTTTATTATACAAGCATCAGATATTACTATTCTACACCATGCAACTTCAATCCTGTCGCCTCCCTATGCGACCCTCTGCCACTGCTGCCTCGTAGTCCACTACTACTACTACTACTTTAAAAAAAAAAAAAAAAAAAAAAAACACTCAGCCTGTGCATCCCCCTTTTTGGACCCTAAACAAGGTCGGAACAGTCATCAATGCACACGACTTGGTAGTCGAACCGCTGCTTCCTATTCAGGGGTTTGCACTCAGACTCATCATCGTGGAATATTTTTTGTCTTTGATTTTTATTTAACACAGTACATTCATTATATTTTACAAACATCAGATATTACTCTGTTCCTAGTATTCTACTAAACTACTACTCTACACCATGCAACTTCAATCCAGTCGCCTCCCTATGCCACCGCTGCCTCGTAGTCCACGTCTGCCACCGTCGCTTGTTGTGGTGCAGACAGTCTTGTTCCCCGCAGGCATAGTAGTGTTGATCTGAGCAATGAGAACGAAAGGCGGCGGCACCTCATCCAGGCTACGACTTGGCTCCTGGGCTGTTGCTTCTTCTCTCTGATGATCTCTGCTAGCCTTGAATAGAAGCGCTGGGCCCTGGGTCCTATCCCTCCAGTTGTGGTGAAGACTAGTGGGGTAAAGCTGCCTTGTTTGAAATTTAGGATCCTTTCCCCATATGCCCTGACCTTCTCTTGTTCGTTCCTCTTGTGTGCAGCTTCCAGAGACAGCTCGCTGTATCTATGGGCCATTGGGTCGTATATTCTTATGTCGAAGAACGCTCTCTGTCCTCTTGTCCAAAAACCTCTTGCACTAACGTCCACTCATGCTTCGTTGGATGTGTTGGCCGTCCAGTGCTGCAAGATCTCTCCGTCCAAGGGAATGATTGGTGGTTCGCTTGCCACATCACGACACACCTCTCTAAGCATGTTCGCCGTTACGTCTCTCATTTCACCGTGCCTGATGCTGATAAACCCTCCCTTCTTACATATCATGCAATGGTCTGCATCGTTGTTGACTCCACAAATGCATCGATCGGGCAGTCCTTCAATAGGCCAACCATACCTCAGTGCAATGGCATCAAAGATTCTTGTTTGTTGAGGTTGAAGCCTTTTGCCTTGATTGGTAGTGTTGTCAGCCAATTTGAAGCACCCGTATCTCGTGCTATTTTTATTTTTCTTACTAGTCTCTGGGAAAGTTGGTGCATCAGTCGTACCAGGTCATTTTTCTTTGAGTTGTGCCTCTCTGATGTGTTGGTCCTTCTGATGTTGTAAATGTCTGCCTGGTCTACTTCCTCGTCAGAATCTTGTGTTACGATACGATCAGTGAAAGATCCTGTTATCTTTACCGAGTTCTGGTGTTCCATTGTCGCCCTCCTCATCCGGATTGATGATTCCAAGCCCTCCCAACCTAGAAGGAAGTGTGAGCAACTCCCTCTCTGTAGCACTTTACCCATGATGGGATGAGTTTGTCTCTGATGACATCTTCTAGCGCAGTGGTTCTTAAAGTTTTTCAGCCCCGATACCCCAAAGTTCAACTCCAAGTCAACCTGATACCCTCTCTCCAATATTAGCCTACTACTCCCGACTTTTAACTTTTAATTTCCTGTAAAAAAGAGAAAACAGGATGGCTATGAACCAACAGCTGAGTTCTATGGACTCTTTTATTTTTATTTTCAGTGATTTGCACTGACCTCCTCGCAGAGCGCTTTGAAGATCTCATGATTCAGGGGCCTCGCACGAATAAAATTCACGGTCTTCACTGTCGAGTCTAGGACCTCCTTCAGGGAAACGGGGAGGTTTAGGATGCCAAAGCATGCCGGTGCAAAACACAATATGATGAGCTCACATGAGGTGCCTTTTCCTTCACGAGAGTGGTGAATCCGGATTTGTGCCCAATCATGGCTGGGGCACCATCAGTGCTGACTGTTTCCTCCCACTCACTCACTCCCACTTGTAGTTAGTCACTCCCTACTCGTAGTTGCCAGTTAGTCATAGTCACCATTCAGTGCACGAAATTATTAATTTAATATTTTCCAGGATGCCTTTTTGGATACCCCCAAGAACTGGTTTCAATACCCCCTGGGGGTATTGAGGCACTACTTTAAGAACACCTGTTCTAGCGGTTGAAGTAATGGACTCACGTTTGGAACAGTATGCATCAAGTAGGTTCAGCGATGTTTGACCCCATGTGTGAACGCCAAATACGCAGGCTGTGGTTCTGTTTTTGCAATATTGGCCAGTTTTTCAACTTCTTTTACCCACTCCTTGACCTACTCCTCTATGTATTGCTTCTTGAACTCTGTCTGTCTTCTGTTACAATCACTTTGCTGCCATGGAAAGCTTCTACGGCATTTTTATGATGTTCCGGTTAGCCTATTAGTATAGCCTTACTGGTATCCTATTTCTGGGCCTACCCTTGATACTTGCTCTCGCCATCACTTGAGATCGTTGACGTTTCCCGCTCTAGTGGGATCATCTGCATAGGCCACTTGCTTGACTTGTGTTGCATATAGCTTGTAAGGTTTGCAACACTGAGAGGCCTATCGAGTACATTGCCATTGCTACGGGATCACCTTGCGTCGTTCTTTCCATTGATTTCAGTGCCGTTCCATGTTTTGTGTTCTAATTATTTACTATGAAGAGGTCCGCAGGCTATTTATAGGTGTTCTCTATATAGGTGGCAATGCTGGGACCTTGATGTTATGTATTAGAGTCTTTCTGCTGATGGTGTTAAAGGCATTTGATGCATCCACTAGCAGCACAGCTTTACACTCCTCTTGCGCATATATTTCTCTTATTGCATGAATTGCTGCCTCTCCTCCTACTTGGTGGCCGGCACACACTTGTAGATCTCCGGCCGCTGACCGCACATCATCTTTCACCACATCCATTATGCACTTTCCAATTTTTCTTCTTATCATTTCGCCCACCCCAACTGGTCTGCACCCTGGATTCTTGTCCAATGGTATTAGACGACATTCTGTGAAAGCCTCCAAGTGTTGACAACTTTGGGCGGCCATCTTTCTTGCAAGAGCTGCCAGAGCCCTGCGTAAGTCGGTCACTGCAAATCCGAAGACTGCACTGCTTAGGATTGTTCTCCAACCATTTGCATCCAGCCTTGAGAGTTTTGAACTGCCTTCTTTTCCACTTCCACCTTCTTCTCCTCATCCTCTTCCTTCTTCTCCTCTTCCACATTCTTCTCCTCCTCCTCCTCTTCCACCTTCTTCTCTTCCACTTCCTTCTTCTCCTCCATCTTCTCCTTGGTGATGTTGGTTTATTCAAGGTACATATGTGACCTTGGGAAGCTCACGTGAATAAGTAATAGTTTTCCCGACCAACGTCCTCATGGCATCTTCTCTCTCTCTCTCTCTCTCTCTCTCTCTCTCTCTCTCTCTCTCTCTCTCTCTCTCTCTCTCTCTCTCTCTCTCTCTCTCTCTCTCTCTCTCTCTCTCTCTCTCTCTTCTATTCTTCCTCTATGTTTGTATATTTCCTATTCCCCCTCTGTGTTACTTCTCCGTGTCCATGTAATTTCTTCCTCTTCTGCATTCCTCCTATTATTTGTTCTCGTCCTCTCCTTCAATGTACTTCTTGAGCCTCCCACTGCATTTTTTCCTCCTTTCCCTTCTTTTTCATCCTCCTTCTTCACCTTCCCCTCCTCCCATCATCTTCTCCCTCTCCTCTTTCCTGTCTTCATCCTCTGCCAAACTACCTACTGTAATTGAGCTACTCCCCTGTCGGCTCCATGATTTAATGTTCCTTCCAAATGTATCTTCTTCTTTCTTCTTTCCTCCTCCTTTTCTCTTCCACGTCCTCTTTCCTCTTCCATCGCTTCCTCCCATTACTCTTCCTCCTCTATTACTACTCCTCTGCCTCCTCCTTCTCCTGATCCCCCTTCGTCTTCTCTTCCTCCAAACTTCCTAACTGACCAACTTCTCGGCTCCCTGATTAAATGTTTCTTCCTTTTTACCTCTATGTTTATCTTTCCTAATTTTCTCTCCTCCCACCTTCACTTCTCTTCATCATGTTCCTCCTTCTCTTCCTCCAATCTCCCTGACTGACCAACTCCCCCTATCGGCTCCCTGATTAAATATTTTGTCCTGTTTATCTCTATCTATCTTTCCTCCTTTTCCTCCTCCCTTCTTCACTTCTCTTCCTCCTTCTCCTTCCCTTCCTCCAAACTCCCTGACTGACCAACTTCTCCAATCGGCTCCCTGATTACATGTTTCTTGACTGACACATCACAACCAATAAACCAATTGTCTGACTAAACTAACATTCCATGACAGTTCCAGAAGTGATACTCCCGGACTCTTGTACTGTACAGTCAAAATCAATAGTTCCCCGAAACCCTTGTTTTTATACCGAGTCATTTTTAGTTACTATAACTTTTCCTTGGAAGTTCTCAAGTGTGTTTAATGGTCCATTATTTCTTACGTCATTAAAGTGTTGAGTGAATATCCCCCTCTCTAGGATTCTAAAAACTTATTGTCATGTTTTTTGGTAAACTATTGAAATTAATTTTACTTTGTAAGTTTGGTATGTACACAATGACTAACAAAGCTGATACATATTTAACCCCTTGAGGATTATGACGCGTTTTGGCAGTTTATATTGGGTATCATCCTCTACCCTTTTAATTCCCACAGATCCTTCCTAATTTGTATAAAATCGTCTAATGATAGCCACAATAAACGGTCCAAACGTGTCATGATCCTCAAGGGGTTAATAAGTAGTAATCTGAACACACGGAAATGTTTCAGTAATATATGACATGCATAATAGAGCACCTTTATGTACTATATACAATGTAAATGTTGTGTTACCCTTCCCTCCCAATGTAAATGTTGTGTTACCCTTCCCTCCCAATGTAAATGTTGTGTTACCCTTCCCTCCCAATGTAAATATTGTGTTACCCTTCCCTCCCAATGTAAATGTTGTGTTACCCTTCCCTCCCAATGTAATTGTTGTGTTACCCTTCCCTCCCAATGTAAATATTGTGTTACCCTTCCCTCCCAATGTAAATGTTGTGTTACCCTTCCCTCCCAATGTAATTGTTGTGTTACCCTTCCCTCCCAATGTAAATATTGTGTTACCCTTCCCTCCCAATGTAAATGTTGTGTTACCCTTCCCTCCCAATGTAAATGTTGTGTTACCCTTCCCTCCCAATGTAATTGTTGTGTTACCCTTCCCTCCCAATGTAATTGTTGTGTTACCCTTCCCTCCCAATGTAAATGTTGTGTTACCCTTCCCTCCCAATGTAAATGTTGTGTTACCCTTCCCTCCCAATGTAATTGTTGTGTTACCCTTCCCTCCCAATGTAATTGTTGTGTTACCCTTCCCTCCCAATGTAAATGTTGTGTTACCCTTCCCTCCCAATGTAATTGTTGTGTTACCCTTCCCTCCCAATGTAAATGTTGTGTTACCCTTCCCTCCCAATGTAAATGTTGTGTTACCCTTCCCTCCCAATGTAATTGTTGTGTTACCCTTCCCTCCCAATGTAAATATTGTGTTACCCTTCCCTCCCATTGTATACATCATATCGCCATACTTAAGGGACCCCACCTCGCGTTTTTCTCTTTCTCTCCCTCTCTTTTTGGCTTGTATCCATTCGGTCCCATTCAGCCTACTGTTTTCGGACGTTTACCCCCATCCATGTGTCATCATTTTCCTGGCGAGCGGTAGCGAGCCAGCATATTTATATTTTTGTTTTGACAGCAAGCTAAATTTGTAAATTTTTCGATAGAAAAATTTCTCCGGCGAAGCCGGATTTCTCCATACAATGCTGGCTCGCTCTCGCTCGCCAGGAAGAAATCGACACCTGAATGGGGATAAACGTCTTAAAACAGTTGGCTGAATGGGGCCGAATGGATACAAGCCAGGGAAAGGGAGAAAAGGAGAGAAAGATTAAAAAAGTCGGTGACCCCCATTAACATCTTGGCAATGGATAGTCATATGAAGCCCGCAGACAAGAGTTAACAATCATAATATAACTAAATTAAGCCAACTTAACCTACCAAATTACTTTATTATAGCCTAAATATGATTAGGCTTGTTTTGATATGTTCATTAATAACTCTTTAATTATCAACAGATTGGAACCTCTGAGATGGCATTCTCTCCCAATCTTCGTGTGGGACTCCGGTTTGCAGGATGTACCCCCAGATTCACAAAATTTAAATGTTCGAGTATCGCCTTTATTCTATATTTTTATTACTCACGTAGATATTAGAGCACTTGACAATTACTACCTAATCGAACCTAATCTAATTTGTGGTTATACGTATGTGATAACTAAGTTACTGTAAGTTTTGGGTAATACTGTCAAGGAGTTTCGGACAAATATCCACTAACGTTTAAGCACTTCGTAGAACAAGGTATCTGTATAGATATTTCGCGTGTATTTCTTTTTTGTTGCTCTATAAATCTTTCGTGCTCCTGCCTTCCAAATCCCGAGCTGCCTTACCGAATTGTCTTATCCAGGTTGAGAAGAGATAGAGGGAGAGAGGAGAAGAAAACGGAACCAAAAGAAAACAGAATAAAGGGGTAGGGAGACTTAAATATGAAAAAGACAGTGAAGTGTAAAGGAGTAAAGGAAAGACACGGAGGACATATGGATGGAGGAGAAAAAGAAGATGGAAGAGGAGGAGGATGATGAAGATAAGGGGAGGAAGAAGGTGATAAAAGGGAAGGAGGAGAAAAAGGAAGAGGAGGTGGAAAAATTAGAAGAATAAGTAGATAAATGGGAAGAAGGAGACAAGGGAGTAGAGAAGAAGAAAGGGAAGATAAGGAGAACAGGAAGAAGGAAGGGAAATGAGAAAAGAGGAGAAAGAATTAAGATCAAAGGAAATCAAACCAAATATAAGCAAAATAAGAGAGATATAAATTATGATGATGAAAGAAAATAAGATCTATAAAATAAGATAATACAAATATACAATAAGAGAGAGACAGTAAAATACTATAGAAAGAGGCAAAGCAAGGAAGACAAAACATGATCTTCGAATACAATG
This sequence comes from Paralithodes platypus, assembly GCA_032716605.1. Classification (NCBI taxonomy): domain Eukaryota; kingdom Metazoa; phylum Arthropoda; class Malacostraca; order Decapoda; family Lithodidae; genus Paralithodes; species Paralithodes platypus. The sequence goes on from CM064487.1 coordinate 33,619,499, forward strand.
GAACAAAAGAAACGAATGATAGATAGGAAGTGATTAATAGGAAAGACAGCGGATATTTAACCCCTTCTGTACCGGTGGCGTCTTTTTCATTTGATTTCAGCTACTTTTAGACGATTTTAGGAGGTTTAGGAAGGATGTGTGATAGCTAAAAGGATTCATTGAGATATTGTGTAGCCTTTTTGATTGATAGACGTCCTTCCTAAGCTCAATACAATAACCTAATAGTGGCCAGAATATAATGAAAAGTACATCACCGGTAGAGAAGGGGTTACCTAATTGGAGGCCGGAAAGACATAAAGGAAGGAGGCAAACAAATAACATAAAAGGTGAATGGAAGACCAAAGGATAAGAAAGAGCTCAACATTTTCAAGGAGCAAGGATAGGGAACAAAAAATACGAGGAAGGAAGCACTTGAAAACAACATGGATGAAAGGAGAGAGAGAGAGAGAGAGAGAGAGAGAGAGAGAGAGAGAGAGAGCAAGAGCGAGGTTAAGCTATATGATAAGAAATAATAATATATAATTTACTTTAACTTGTATAATTCAAACATTCCTTCAAATTGATTAGGATGTTCCTTGTCAAACTTATTACAACATTATTAAACAGAGAGAGTGGGAGTGAGATCCAAATTTATTGTACATAAAAATAACTGTTGAATAAAATAAAATAAGTCAAGAAAGTTAATCTTAATGCTGAAATACAGAAAAAGGATACATTGTAAAAAAACAAAACAAACAATGCTAACGATTAAAAATACAAAGGGAGAGAGAGCTAGTGTGTGTGTGTGTGTGTGTGTGTGCGCGCGTGTGTGAGCAAAAAAGTATGAATTTTCAGTAGAGTAAGCGTGCAATCCATGGAAGCAGTGTTCCATGCAATCATCACCATCATTAACATGTCTTCTACATGTACAAACACAAGCACACACACACACACACACACACCCCCCCCCCCCCCCCCCCTGGACACACACACATGTACACACAAATACACACCCACATGTACAACACCCACACTCACATACAGACCAACAGCATACCCACACATAGACACAAACACACATGGTCAGGCTCACAGAATCCGTACACACGCACACATGACTTTGATATGTTATCAATGTGTACCAAATATTTAATAAAGCCAGACACGACAGGAACATACATACATACATACATACATACACTAACCGAGGGAAGTTGTGACATTTGATATACTCTCTCTATCTATATATCTATCTATCTGCCCATCTATATATCTATCTTTCTGCCCATATATCTATATATCTATCTATCTATCTGCCCATCTATCTATCTATCTGTCTATGTATCTATCTATCTCTCCATCTCTCCCTCCCACCATCCAACAATACCATAATATGGCTTAACCTTTACAACACAGGTCATTATATAATAGTATTTACAACGACCAGTAACATAATTAACACTAAGAAATAACTCTTTCCGGAAATTATGTGTTTGATAATACTGAAATGCTTGCATTTACATCCCAACCATTCTGCAATAATTGTATGTTTATTTTGGAGCTTCCATCAGTATATGGGTTAATGTGAAATGTACATACATAAGGTCAAATCAAGATAACAGCGCATGTATATATATATATATATATATATATATATATATATATATATATATATATATATATATATAATATATATTATATATTATATATATATATTATATATACCGTATATATATATACTGTATATAATATATATATATATATATATAGATATATATATATATACCGTATATATATTATATATATATATATATATATATATATATATGTATATATGTATATATACTATATATATATATATATATATATATATATATATATATATATATATATAATATATATATATATAATTATATATATATATATATACTGTATAAGTGTATATATATATATATATATATATATATATATATATATATATATATATATATATATATATATATATATATATATATATATATATATATTGCATTTAATGTACACATTAATTAATCTCATTGACCATAATTATGTTTTCAGTTGTGTATAAAAATAAGATAATTGGTTTGGCAGTATGACAAAATTTGTCTTGTATAATGTAGCAAACACGAGTGTATAGTTGAGTTCATTACTTCCTGTACACTTATATTGCCTCCACTATTGTATAGTTAACCTATGATGCATTTTAAGGGGGGTCGCCGGCTTTTTTTTATCTTCCTCTCCTTTTCTCTCTTTCCCTCCCCTCCCCATTCAGCCAACTGTTTTAAGACGTTTATCCCCATCCAGGTGTTGATTTCTTCCTGGCGAGCGATAGCGAGCCATCATTGTATGGAGAAATCCGGCTTCGCCGGAGACATTTTTCTATCGAAAAATGTACACATTTAGCTTGCTGTCAAAACAAAAATATAAATATGCTGGCTCGCTACCGCTCGCCAGGAAAATATTGACACCTGGATGGGGGTAAACGTCTTAAAACAGTAGGCTGAATGGGGCCGAATGGATACAAGCCAAAAAGAGAGGGAGAGAAAGATAAAGAGAAAACAAAAGCGAGGTGGGCTCCCTTAACAATATTGCTTTATCCAATGCCCAAGGTCTGCCCACGCAAGCATCCAGTGACTGTGAAACACCGGACAGAGTCCCAGTGCCGCGCGGATCCAGGGGTGGGGGGGGGGGGGGGCCCTTAGTGACCAAAATTGCGCCCTTACATCTGATATATATATATATATATATATATATATATATATATTTTTTTTTTTTTTTTTTTTTTTTTTTTTTTTTTCTATATTCCAACTTACTCCCTCTCGGGCATAGGCTGAGAGCCTGGACATTCACAGCTGTACAATGAGCAGTGAAGCCCGTGAGGTCTTGTTCCAGTCTAGGGAGTGAGGCATGTGAAGCACGTAGAGTACAACGAGCACCTGCCATCTTGCCTTCACATGAGGCACGGTGCTCACTCATGGTCCGAAGTGACCCCATCTCTGAAGCCACCTTGTTCCCGTGCTTCACTGTCTCACTCCCTACACTCGGACACTCACTCTTACACACACAACGCCACCTGTTGAGCAGCTAACTCACCAGGCATTGCACCCCTATAGCATATTTTGAATATGGGAATATTCATACAGTGCTATTTAATCAGGGAACAATGAGGGTATTTTATTAGCGTTTTCGGTGGGCTTTGTGGTAATGCACTGATACTAGGTACAGCACAAATTCCATCCCAATAATATCTTCCCATTAATACATCAGGATTTGAACCCGGGACCTTTGGATTACCAGGCCAGTGGCAAGACCACTCCGCCACACCTCCCCTCTGCATATACTGCATTTTATCTGAAATACAATACATATAAAGAATATTGTGTGAATTATGGCGCCCCTCCTGTATATCAGCCCCCCCCCCCCCCCTCCCCCCTTAAGCCTGAGCTGAATCCGCCACTGCCGGACACTGGCGTGGGCAAGCTGGTAAACAAGTTTTCCTGAGTTTTCCTGCCTAGTTCTCTGCCTCACATCCCTGTCCCCATCGGTATTCCCCGTGCAGGCAGCCATCTTGAGAGGGTTGCTGTCTCCAATATAATTGTTCTCATCTTCCTCGTACTAGTTATGCAATATTCATCAGTGAGCATAAAGGCCCGCCCACAATAGCATCTGGTATCTGGGATCAGACTCTATCTGATAGATGACGAACACCCAATACAAAAATCATGTTGTGTCCACTATTTCCTGAACACTAGCATATAAACAATCTGGAGTACGGCATTCACTGAAACACCAGCCAAAGTAATGAGAGGGTGTCTGTTGTCAACAGTTCTTTATAGTCTCCCAAGCTTAACTACTATAACACTCGGTATGGAGCACAGTAAAGATGATACCCTCCATATTGTTTGCTTGTTCTTAACCAAATCGGTCACAAGTGACCAGTTTAGTGGCCAGGAAACATTGAGAACAAAGACAGGTAAAGATTAGCTATTAGTAGATTAATAAACAGTGTATGGTGTATCCCGACATTATATTCTATTCGTGAACAGAACTTCAACAGTATAGATAATAGTTGGTAGTGTTCCTTACCCTTCTGATGGCCGGTATGATGTGGTCCTGGCCGGGATCGTGTCCACCGCGGCAGGAGGGGTGGTCACAGGGCGGGGGGGTAGTGGACTGCAACTGCTGCAAGAGTGACCCCCAGCGCTCCCCCCCAGGTGGTCGGCCCGGGGGAGGGGTGCCGGAGGACCCAGCTGCCTTCAGAGCCGCCTCCCGCCATGCTAACCCGCGCCGTCTTACTATCCGCATCACGCAATCTGCACAAAAGGAAGAGATTGTTTGAGCATCATAACAATATTTATTATTAACCAGAATAATTGTACTGAAGGAGGAAAAGAATGTAGTTTCCAAAGTTTGTCAACCCGGAGTATCTAATCAACCTGAAGAAGTGAAGGTCTTGGGAACCCAGAAGGCCAGGCCAACACCTAAGATCTGGCTTATTTTGAAGATCATAGCATCTGGTCCCAGCCACTTCCACTACTTCTTCCCATACCCCTTCCTATCCAGGTTTTCTTTGAGACACCCCTGGTAACCCCCATACCAGAGATTTCCTAATATAGCCCCAATTCAACAATGGATGAAGAAGAACAAAAAGTGGGTGACCGAAAAACACTTCCCCAGACATCGTTCAAACTTGAAAACGACTCCAAGTCCTCTTCAAGATAAAATATAATATATTATTATATTAATTTTTTAATATATATATATTTTGTATTACAGTATTTTTCTTTTTTTGAGGGGGGGGGGGGCCCCCCTCAAAAAAAGAAAAATACTGTAATACAAAATATATATATATTAAAAAATTAATATAATAATACACAAAAATAAATAGAAAACAAAATACGTAGACAAATTCCCGACCAAAGGCTGGTTTCATCTAATTAAGGCTTCCTTCACTTTCCATCACTCGGAAAAATAATCAACACGTGAATAGAGCAAAGCATTATTATAATCACCTAGCTAAAGAAGTCAAACGTCTTAAACCTCCAAGCTAATGGATTGAACCAAAGAAAAAGGAGTCCCCCCCCCCCCCCAAAAAAAAAAAAATCCCCTCGCTTCAATGAGGGTTAAGTCTTTAACTCCCACAGGTCCTTCCTAAGCTCTGAATATCCTTTGATATTAATACTAAGCCAAAAGGAGGACAGGTATTATTGTACTGAATGGGTTAAACACAGTGCATGTAACCAGGATTATAATGTAAGCTAATTGCCTAATTAATTGTAGATGAGTTCAACGCAGCTCGATCTATCACATCGTTTTTCACCACCAATAATTAATCATTATGACCATACTGCGTACAGTCGCGATAATAAGTGATGTCTCGGCACCAAGTATGTTTTGATCAATAATTAGTATCAGCAATATCTAAACTTCATTTCTTCATATCGAGTGAGATATACAAACATGTTCCTACACTTACCCACCCTATTCAACATCTGACAGACATTAATACAGCACAGAACAAGCCAAACGTAATGACAGCTGAGACATGACTTATTAGCGCCAGCTGTACCTCTGTAGTTGTGTACGATATATAACCGATGACTGGACAATCACTCCTCTACAGTGTACAATTTATACGTTTCAAAATTGGTTTATACCTCGACCCACCTCTCTCTGGCATTAAGGGGGGTCACCGGCTGTTATCCTCTTTCTCTCCTTTTCTCTCTTTCTCTGGCTTTGTATCCATTCGGCCCCATTCAGCCAACTGTTTTAAGACGTTTATTCCCATCCAGGTGTCGATTTCTTTCTGGCGAGCGATAACGAGCCAGCATTATATGGAGAAATCCGGCTTCGCCGGACACATTCTTCTATCGAAAAATTTACAAATTTAGGTTGCTGTCAAAACAAAATTATATATATGCTGGCTCACTACCGCTCGCCAGGAAAATATTGACACCTGGATGGGTGTAAACGTCTTAAAACAGTAGGCTGAAAGGGGTCGAATGGATACAAGCCAAAGAGAGAGGGAGAGAAAGAGAAAACAAGCGAGGTGGGCTTCCTTAATTTCCCCGTAGTAGCTTTCCACTATTGTCCAATGTACTAGTGTTCAAAGTTAGTTGTTACATATTCCTCATGACTAGATGTCGATATTAGATGTATCTCGTATTTATTAACTTTGTAAAACATTTCGTCTATGTTAAAATGTATGAACTCGTTCGGTTTTGGTGAGTGCATAGCAATCTATTTTTCCTCAGTCCCCGTATGTTGATAATGACATTGATCGCAAAAACACAATTAAAATGAACAAAAGGTAGTGCTGAATTGACAATACATGTTTTTGTAAGCCGCTACTGTGACTGACTCGGTGATCCTCATGGTATAAAATAACACGACAGAATAACATAACATAACATTAAATAACATGACAAAATAACATAACATAACAAAATATCATGACAGAATAACAACATAACATAACATAAAAATACATGACATAATAACATAACACAAAAATACATGCCATAATAACATAACATAACATAAAAATATATGACATAATAACATAACATAACATAAAAATACATGACATAATAACATAACATAAAAATACATGACATAATAACATAACATAACATAAAAATACATGACATAATAACATAACATAACATAAAAATACATGACATAATAACATAACATAACAAAAATACATGACATAAATACATAACATAACATAAAAATACATGCCATAATAACATAACATAACATAAAAATACATGACATAATAACATAACATAAAAATACATGACATAATAACATAACATAACACAAAAATACATGCCATAATAACATAACACAAAAATACATGCCATAATAACATAACATAACATAAAAATACATGACATAATAACATAACATAAAAATACATGACATAATAACAACATAACACAAAAATACATGCCATAATAACATAACACAAAAATACATGCCATAATAACATAACATAACATAAAAATACATGACATAATAACATAACATAAAAATACATGACATAATAACATAACATAACACAAAAATACATGCCATAATAACATAACACAAAAATACATGCCATAATAACATAACATAACATAAAAATACATGACATAATAACATAACAACAAAAATAAATGCCATAATAGCATAACATAACATAACATTGTATGGCATTAAGGGGAGATGGGTCGTTTTTCTCCCATTAGTTTTCAGATTTTATGACGTTTGGCGATTTTAAAACCTCTCGCCCCATTTCCCTTTCAATATTCTATCTATCTATCTATATGCTCAGGCCCAATCCCCATTTTGGGGGTAGACGACTCAAGACAGAGCAAGAACAGGGAAAACACAAAAACAACATAAAACAAAAAATAAACACAGATAAAAAACACAAACTCACACACATCCAGGTCACCCAGGAGAAGACCCAGAGACCAGGGTTACCAAGGTCGCTCCAGCACTCCCCCGGCCCCTGACCACCCGGAGAGGTTCCGATCTCGGCAGGCAGACATGCAGCGGAGCCAAAGCCACAAGCCCTCCCACCACACTTCCAGGCACACCCTTCATATTAATCGTCCCCCCAGGCCAGGCGCCTGATGGACTATTATCTAGTCGAACTTGCGCCCGACCCTTACTCCAAATGACCACGTGTTCACTCAACTATTCACAAGCATTCTCCATTCACTCCTGTCCACCACCACTTCCCCTGCCTGATCTATAGTCATTCCTCTATCATCCAAGCCTTTCTTACACAGTCTCTCCATCTCAATGGGGGTCTTCCTGCCCTTCTATCTCCCCTTGTACCTGACTCACATATTCTCTTTGTAAGCCTTTCATCTCCCATTCGTTCAACATGACCATACCAGCTCAGCACCCTTCTGTCCACTCTGGCTGACAAATGTTCCTGCTGCCCCACTCTCCTACGTATCTCTTAATTCCTCAATCTGTCTCTACGAGTAACTCCACACATACTCCTCAAGCAGCTCATCTCCATCACATCCAGCCCTCTTTTCTCCTTTTTCTTCAGAGCCCATGTCTCAGCCCCATACATCACTGTTGGCACAACAATTCCTTGATACAGTGCACTTTTTACTTTCACTCCGAGATTTCTTGTCTTCCACATACTTCCCATTGCTCCGAAAACCTTCCTTCCTTCACACACTCTCTGTTTTACCTCCACTTCCATACCTCCACTCCTGCTTATCGTTCCTCCTAGATATTTAAAACACTCTACTTGTTCCAATATTTCCCCATCCAGCCTCACATCTAGATTCACCCTATGCTCTCCCCTATTACACACCATTACTTTACTTTTATTGACGTTCACCTTCAGTTTCCTCCTTCCACAAACCACACCAAACTCTTTGACTACCCGCTGCAGTTTCTCATCAGAATCCGCCACCAATGCTGTGTCATCAGCGAACAGCAACTGATTCAACTCCCAATCTCTACCATTCTTTCCTACTAAACCCAATCCTCTTCCCATAGTTCTCCTTTTCACCTCCCTCACCACACCATCCATAAACATATTAAACAGCCATGGTGACATTACACAACCCTGTCGCAAACCTACCTTTACCTCAAACCATTCACTCAACTCACCATTTCCTACTCTCACACATGCTCTGCTCCCTTCATAAAAACTCTTAACTGCTTCTAACAAATTTCCTCCTATTTCATAAATCCTTAACACCTTCCACATTGCTTCACGGTCCACACGATCATACGCTTTTTCAAAGTCCATAAAAGCCCAAAATATCTCCTTATGCTTCTCTAAATACTTCTCGCATAACTGTCTTACTGCAAACATCTGATCCACGCACCCTCTTCCCCTCCTAAAACCGCACTGTTCTTCTCCTATTGCAACTTCCGTACACTTTATTATCCTCTCTATCAACACCCTGCCATACAGCTTTCCAACCACTGACAATAAACTAATACCTCTATAACTTGAACACTCCTGCCGATCTCCCTTCCCCTTGTACAACGGCACAATACATGCACTCTTCCAGTCTATTGGTACCATTGACACAACAAAGCACACATTGAAAAGTCTCACCAACCAATCTATTATCACATCTCCACCCTTCTTTATACACTCCACAGCAATACCATCCAAACCTTCTGCTTTTCCCGCTCTCATTTGTTTCACTGCTTCTTTCACCTCATTTTCCTCAATCCTTTCATTCATTCCCTGCCACCTGGGTGGCCTGGGTAACCTATCTCCATCCACCTCTGCTTCAATCACTGCTTCTCTTCCATCTCTTGTATTTAACAAAGATTCAAAATACTCGGCATATCTTTTCCTCACTTCAACTGGTTCCACTAGTAATTCTCCATTTTCATCTTTCACTGACTCTTCCCTCTTTTGTCCTCCTTTCCTTACTTTATTTACCTCCTTCCAGAACATCTTCTTTCGTTCTTCAAAATTCTCACTCAGCCTTTGGCCCCACCTTTCGTTTGCATCTTTTTTCGCTTCTCTAATTTTCCGTTTTGCCTCTCTCCTTTTCTCCTTGTACCTCTCCCATACCTCAACACTACCATCCTGTAAAACCCTCTCAAAACACTGTCTCTTCTCCTCAACTGCCTTTCTCACCGTATCATTCCACCACTCGCTTCCCTTCCTGATACCTCAATATTACATTGACATTTTTCTATCGAAAAATGTACAAAATTATCTTGAAGGAAGGTATTGGAGGGGTCTTTATTCATTTGTTTATTTATTTATTTATTTATTTATTTATTTTTTAGCTTGATGGAGGCCAAGGGAGGAAACTAAAAAAAAATCTAAAAATATATGTAAATGAGCAAACAAAATGCGTCCATCCCCCATTAATATGATACATGATAGCATATTATAACATAGCTAAGCATAACACAGTATAGCATTACATAAAATAGCATGCCGTAACACAAAATATCGTAACAAAATATAACATAACATAGCTTAACACAAAGAACACATATAACATAGCACATCATTACAAACCATACTCCAGTGAGTCTGTTTAAGGGGAGATGGTGGGTCGTTTTTCTGGACCCCTTTCTCCCTCGTGTTTAGCCCCATTAGTTTTCAGATTTTAAGACGTTCGGCACATTAGTTTGGCGATTTAAACACCGTTCGCCCCATTTCGTTGTCAATGTTAAGACCTTTCGTGCAATTTACGTGTCAATTTTTTCCTGGCAAGCGATAGCGAGCCTGTTATTTTAAGAGGAAGCGGCCTTCGGCCGAGGCATTTTTCTACCGAAAAATGTACAAATTTATCTTGATGGGGGTCTAGGGAGTGTTTTTCTAAGCTTGATCGAGGTCTAGCGAGGAAACTAAAAAGTAATTTAATAAATTAATTAATAGAAAGAAAAAAAAACTGTTTCCTTAAGTGATGATCGTGACCTAACCTACTATAACATACCGCATCATTATTTTTAACATCATTCTTAACACCAATAACCCCCGAATGAAATTAATGAACGCAAGTGATTCTCCCAGGATTCGTACCTAGGATATCTCATAAAGAACTTACACGCTCTAACCATTACACCATCAAGACAGTATATAATAAAGAACTTACACGCTCTAACCATTACACCATCAAGACAGTATATAATAAAGAACTTACACGCTCTAACCATTACACCATCAAGACAGTATATAATAAAGAACTTACACGCTCTAACCATTAACAAGACAGTATATAATAAGAACTTACACGCTCTAACCATTACACCATCAAGACAGTATATAAGAACTTACACGCTCTAACCATTACACCATCAAGACAGTATATAATAAGAACTTACACGCTCTAAACCATTACACCATCAAGTATATAATAAAGAACTTACACGCTCTAACCATTACACCATCAAGACAGTATATAATACAGAACTTACACGCTCTACCATTACACCATCAAGACAGTATATAATAAGAACTTACACGCTCTAACCATTACACCATCAAGACAGTATATAATAAAGAACTTACACGCTCTAACCATTACACCATCAAGACAGTATATAAAGAACTTACACGCTCTAACCATTACACCATCAAGACAGTATATAATAAAATTACCCGCTCTAACCCACACCATCAAGACAGTATATAATAAAGAACTTACACGCTCTAACCATTACACCATCAAGACAGTATATAATAAAGAACTTACACGCTCTAACCATTACACCATCAAGACAGTATATAATAAAGAACTTACACGCTCTAACCATTACACCATCAAGACATTATAATAAAGAACTTACACGCTCTAACCATTACACCATCAAGACAGTATATAATAAAACTTACACCTCTAACCATTACACCATCAAGACAGTATATAAAAAGAACTTACACGCTCTAACATTACACCATCAGACAGTATATAATAAAGAACTTACACGCTCTAACCATTACACCATCAAGACAGTATATAATAAAGAACTTACACGCTCTAACCATTACACCCCAAGACAGTATATAATAAAGAACTTACACGCTCTAACCATTACACCATCAAGACAGTATATAAAGAACTTGCTCTAACCATTACACCATCAAGACAGTATATAATAAAGAACTTACACGCTCTAACCATTACACCATCAAGACAGTATATAATAAAGAACTTACACGCTCTAACCATTACACCATCAAGACAGTATATAATAAAGAACTTACACGCTCTAACCATTACACCATCAAGACAGTATATAATACAGAACTTACACGCTCTAACCATTACACCATCAAGACAGTATATAATAAAGAACTTACACGCTCTAACCATTACACCATCAAGACAGTATATAATAAAGAACTTACACGCTCTAACCATTACACCATCAAGACAGTATATAATAAGAACTTACACGCTCTAACCATTACACCATCAAGACAGTATATAATAAAGAACTTACACGCTCTAACCATTACACCATCAAGACAGTATATAATAAAGAACTTACACCCTCTAACCATTACACCATCAAGACAGTATATAATAAAGAACTTACACGCTCTAACCATTACACCATCAAGACAGTATATAATAAAGAACTTACACGCTCTAACCATTACACCATCAAGACAGTATATAATAAAACAAAGAATACTCTAGTGACTAACTTAGTGATTCTCGTAACACAACATGAGATGGCATAGTAAAACTTATCAGCATAGCATAGCATACCAGATAACTTAACATAGCATAATATACGGTACCTTTAACACAGCAAAAAATAACTATGAGTTTAGCGGATATGATGGTCGTAATCTTTGATTCTTTGTCCACGAAATCAATGGGTCGCGATCCCAATAGGGCAAAGTGACTGGGAGCAGTTTGATATACGACAACAGACAGACATTTATGCTGAGCGAAGACTATGTCCACCATATATTCCATAGTGGTGAACAAAATCTTCTTTGTTGAGAAAGATTAAAATAAATTAAACTACATACTGGAGAACATTGAAAAGGGTTGGAAGTGGAGCAGTAAGGTCTGTTAAAGTGAGGTAGGTAAGGGGGGGGGTCCCGGAAGGTGTACAAACTAGTCCTCTTTAAGATACCCCAAATATTGATTTTTTTCACCCACTCTTGATGTCTCTTGCCCTACACTGATGCCTCCTTTCCTACACTGACGTCATATTAATTTTATTGAGGTCATACTGTCTTCTATTATTACCTTCCCCAAAAGAAGATCAAGATATTGGCCCAGTCTGTTTGTGTGCAGGATTTCTCAATAACTAATTGACGCATTTAAATGAAACTTCGCCAGTATCCTACCATCATTTTGTACCAGAAATAAAGTCATTAACTGTTTACCAACATTCCATTACCCCCCCCCCCCCCCAACCTCTCCCAAAGTAAACTCCCCCCCCCCCCTCCCCCTAAAAAAAAAATGATCATGAGAGGTCTTGCCTGATCCTCACGATACTCACTGTGAATTATACTGGCTACATACAGACTTTTCGCAACAAAGTATGTTGATAATCAGAAGGTCCCAATAGGAACTTAACCCCATTATCTTTAGAATGCAAAAACAGAATGGAATATTATTTGGATGGTGTATTGAGTGAATACCAATGACTCAAACCGGCCGTTGACCAAGACAGCCGCACACCAATTCAACCATGAATAACACCAAAACAGCCCCGGACAAATACGGCCACACACAAAAACAACCACAGACCAAATTGGTGACTCAGACCATACAAATCAGATCATTTTGACCGATAGACTCTGCTCATATAAACCATGGACCAAATTGGCCATAGACCAAAAACGTTCCTAGACCAAATTGGCTGGCAACAACAACAACCATGGACCAAAATAGCCAGAAACCAAAATTACCAACTTCCACTGTTCTGCACATACTGGTCTTATAAATAATGCAAAATATTCTATTGATGTCACATTAATTCCATTGTTGTCATATTACGCTTACTGATTTCACATAACTTATATCTATGCCACATTACTTATTTTTTCTATGTATATGAAAGAGACAAAAGACAGTGTTGCCTGCAACACACACACACACACACACACACACACACACACAAAGTTGAAAGAGTGACAGGGAGCCAAATTCAAGGTACGTTAATCACAAGGTCTTGACATACGGAGATTGGTGCATTTTTTGTCGTAGGATCAGGGAAAGACAGATAGAGGGAGATTTCATATTACCTGTACTGATATTGATGTCACATTACTTCTATTGATGTCATATTACCTTTACTGTTGTCACATTATTGTTATTGATGTCACATTACTTCTATTGATATAATACCGGTATTACTTATGTTGATGTCATATTACTTCTTACATATATTTATGTAATTATTTGCATTGATGTCATATTATTTCTAGCGATGTCTTATTCACTTCTTTGAATTCATACTGCCTTCCCTCTATTGAAGTCATAATTCTTCTATTTGGGTCGCATTCTTTCTATTGATGTTATATTTATTGATGTCATATACCCTACACTGATGTCACACAATAATATCAAACTACTTACACCTGCGTCACCTTCCAATTATATTCCGCCTTTGTGTGCCCTCTCCCACTTTGCCACACACCAGAATGAGTAATATATATTGCTTTGTTCCCTCATAATGCAATAATGTCCTTTAATATTACGCCCACCCTTTATTATTAAACTTCAACGGCCTGGCAAATTGATTAAAAGCACAATGATAGTAACCTAGTTATAATGATAATAATAATGATGAATAATATATATATATATATATATATATATATATATAATATATATATATATATATATATAGATATACAGTATATAATATATATATATAGTATATATATATATATATATATATATAATATATATATATATATATATATATATATGTATATATATATATATAATATATATATACTGTATATAATATTATATTTATATGTTAGTATAGCCAGGTAATAGATTCTCTTTTAAACAGACAAGGTTAAAGGCAATAGCAGTTTCAGCATTTAGTATTTTATTGTTACAGCTTTCAATATTTCTAACAATTTTCCTCTGGGGTTCAGAGATGAGGTAACAGGTTAGCAAAATTCATGGTGGATCCAACGTTTCACAAGTAACCATCTTGCATCTTCAGGGAATGGGCAGGTAATGATTAGAATAAGGACAAAGCAACATATTTATACAAAATTCGAGGATCAAGAATAGGTAGGTGGGCGGAGCTACTGGGTGTGGGGTGGCTGTTCATTGGTGGAAGGCAGTCTATTCGCGAGACGGGCACTAAATCTTATCGGTGGTTGGTTGTTGGCTGTGGGTGGCTGTGATTGGTTGGTGTTGTCAGTAGTGTGCTGATCGCGGAGAGGTACGGGAGGGGGGCACAGGGCGAGAGGAACGAGGGCAGTATGCCTGTAGCGCTTGCCTGAAGGAAGAATTTGAAGGTCTTGTGTTTGGTTGTTGATGCTGGGGTTGAGCGTTTGGATATATAGAGCTTCTAAAATAGCTAGTCTTCTGGGGTCTGATTCTTTGTCGAGTATGGTAGTTTGTTTGTCTAGGTCGGCGCGAGTTAGGGCAAGATGGTGGGGGGCTTGATAGTGATCTTTTAGAGCGCCAGATTGAAGGTGGAGGGTTAGTCGACGGGAAAGGCGAGTCTGTGTCATTCCAACATAGGATAGGGGTCCACCGTCCCCAGAGGTGACACAGACTCGCCTTTCCCGTCGACTAACCCTCCACCTTCAATCTGGCGCTATAAAAGATCACTATCAAGCCCCCCACCATCTTGCCCTAACTCGCGCCGACCTAGACAAACAAACTACCATACTCGACAAAGAATCAGACCCCAGAAGACTAGCTATTTTAGAAGCTCTATATATCCAAACGCTCAACCCCAGCATCAACAACCAAACACAAGACCTTCAAATTCTTCCTTCAGGCAAGCGCTACAGGCATACTGCCCTCGTTCCTCTCGCCCTGTGCCCCCCTCCCGTACCTTTCCGCGATCAGCACACTACTGACAACACAAACCAATCACAGCCACCCACAGCCAACAACCAACCACCGATAAGATTTAGTGCCCGTCTCGCGAATAGACTGCCTTCCACCAATGAACAGCCACCCCACACCCAGTAGCTCCGCCCACCTACCTATTCTTGATCCTCGAATTTTGTATAAATATGTTGCTTTGTCCTTATTCTAATCATTACCTGCCCATTCCCTGAAGATGCAAGATGTTTACTTGTGAAACGTTGGATCCACCATGAATTTTGCTAACCTGTTGTACCTCATCTCTGAACCCCAGAGGAAAATTGTTAGAAATATTGAAAGCTGTAACAATAAAATACTAAATGCTGAAACTGCTATTGCCTTTAACCTCGTCTGTTTAAAAGAGAATATATATATATATATATATATATATATATAGGTGTATGTTGCCTTTATGGACTTGGAGAAGGCCTATGACAGAGTGGATAGAGAAGGCATCTGGAAAGTACTTAGAATATACGGAGTAGATGGCAAGTTGCTGAAAGCAGTGAAGAGCATGTATGAGGGTGCAAAGGCGGCAGCACGTGTGGAGAATGAGCAGAGGGTGTTCTTTGACCTGAGTGTTGGGTTGAAACAGGGTTGTGTGATGTCCCCATGATTGTTTACTGTATATATGGATGGAGTCATGAAAGAAATACTAGGAAGAGCAGTGGATTTTAGTGTATCGCTGAAAAGGGAGGGAAATGAGTGCAAGCTGCCTATACTGCTGTTTGCGGATAATACAGTTCTGATGAGCGATAATAAATGAGAGTTGAAGGGTCTGGTAAATGAGTTTGGAACAGTGTGCGAAAAACGGAATTTGAAGGTAAATGCGGGGAAGAGCAAGGTTATGGTCTTCGAAAGGGATGATGTCACAGAGTGTGAGGTGAAGTTGAACGGTCAGGCTATGCAGATTGTCAGCTCTTTTAAGTATCTGGGCAGTGTGTTGAGTAAAGATGGGACTATGGATGAAGAAGTGCAGGAGAGGGTGCAACAGGGGAAGAGGGTTGTAGGAACGTTGAAAGCAGTAACAAGAAATAGAGTGGTCAGTATGGAAGTGAAGAAGTCCTTTCATGACAGTGTGGTAATCCCGACACTAACTTACGGAAGCGAAGCATGAACGTTCGGGAAGAGACTCAGACCAAAAATGAGAGCGGTGGAAATGAGTTACTTGAGAAGTGCATGCGGAGTTACATAGAGGGATAGACAGACGAATGAGGAAGTAAGAAGGAGGTGTGGTGTGGAGGTAGATGTGCTGGAAAGTGTGAAAAGGAACAACTTGAGATGGTTCGGCCATATGGAACGTATGGAAAGCGAGAGATTGACTAAGAGGGTGTACGAGAGAGAGGTGGAAGGACAACAGGGAGGGAGAGGTGGAAGAATGGAGTGAGGAAGTATATGAATGAAGGCGGTGCTGGTTGGGAGGAGGAGCGTCGACTGACTGGGGACAGAGGTGCATGGGGGCGGTTCGTTCGTGGCCACCCCTTCGGGGATCACGGCGTCAGGCAATAGATTGATATAAATATATATATATATATATATATATATATATACAGTTTATACATATATATATATATATATATATATATATATATACAATATATTATATATATATAATTATATATATATATATATATATTAGATAGATAGATAGATATATATATATATATATATAGGGGAGGTGTGGTGGAGTGGTCTTGCCACTGGCCTGGTAATCCAAAGGTCCCGGGTTCAAATCCCGATGTATCAATGGGAAGATATTATTGGGATGGAATTTGTGCTGTACCTGGTATCAGTGCATTACCACAAGCCCACCGAAACGTCAATAAAATACCCTCATTGTTCCCTGATTAAATAGCACTGTATGAATATTCCCATATTCAAAATATGCTATAGGGGTGCAATGCCTGGTGAGTTATCTGCTCAACAGGTGGCATTGTGTGTGTTTAAGTGTGAGAGTCCGAGTGTAGGGGATGAGACAGTGAAGCACGGGAATGAGGTGGCTTCAGAGATGGGGTCGTTTCGGGCCATGAGTGAGCACCGTGCCTCATGTGAAGGCAAGATGGCAGGTGCTCGTTGTACTCTACGTGCTTCACATGTCTCACTCCCTAGACTGGAACAAGACCTCACGGGCTTCACTGTTCATTGTAAAGCGGTGAATGTTAAGGCTCTCAGCCTATGCCCGAGAGGAATTAAGTTGGAATATAGAAGAAAAAAATAATATATATATATATATATATATATATATATATATATATATATATATATATATATATATATATAGAGAGAGAGAGAGAGAGAGAGATATACAGTATATATATATATATATATATATATTATATAAAATAATAGGTTACCACATTTTTCATGTACCAGGTTTAATCCTAGCTTGAAGATAGTTTGCTAATTTTCTATATAATGCTTTTCACTTGATTATAAGCATGACAGATAATTATGTGCTCTGTAGGACACTTTATAGTTAACTTAGCATGCGTCTTGTAGAAGCTTTTATTTCGAGGAATATGCGGCTCTTTATTTTACTAAATCCTATTGTGTTTTATATATTATTGTCATTATTATCATCATTAATATTGTTTTATTATTTATATATTAATTTATCTATATATTTATGTACTTGACCGTAAATATAAAACTTCCTTTATCTTAAAGTTTTCCTATCGACTGGAATCTCTCTCTCTCTCTCTCTCTCTCTCTCTCTCTCTCTCTCTCTCTCTCTCTCTCTCTCTCTCTCTCTCTCTCTCTCTCTCTCTCTCTCTCTCTCTCTCTCTCTCTCCAGCAGTGTTTACCTTCAGTATTATGCTTGCTGTAGTCTCGAGAATCATAAAGAGTGCTTCTGAATGTACGAGGAGTTCTGAAGGTTTAAGGGGGGCCACCGGTTTTGTTTTATCTTTCTCTCCTTTTCTCTGTTTCCCTGGCTTGTATCCATTTGGCCCCATTCAGCCTACTGTTTTAAGACTTTTACCCCCATCCAGATGTCAATATTTTCCTGGCGAGCGGTAGCGAGTCAGCATATATGTATTTTTGTTTTGACAGCAAGCTAAATTTGTACATTTTTCGATAGAAAAAATTCTCCGGCAAAGCCGGATTTTTCCATACATGCTGGCTCGCTATCGCTCGTCAGGAAGAAATCGACACCTGGATAGGGATAAACGTCTTAAAACACTTGGCTGAATGGGGCCAAGTGGATGCAAGGCAGGGAAAGAGATGAAAGGAAAGAAAGATAAAAATAGCCTGTGACCCCCATTTGAAGAGAGAGAGAGAGAGAGAGAGAGAGAGACAGAGAGAGTTACATATATACACAGACTGCACAGACCTTGCTGTCCCTACTAGGCAGTCCGGACTTAATGCTAAAATATAATTTGCTACAAAGTGGAAGGCAAGGATAGCAAAACAGAGAGAGAGAGAGAGAGAGAGAGAGAGAGATCATCGCCTGCCTTTGTGTGTACATTATACATAATACACGCGTACATGTGTGAATATTTATGTATGTGGCAGTGCGAGAGTATGTGTATGTGAGAGAGAGAGAGAGAGAGAGTGTGTAGGAGTTTATGTGTGCATGAGTGTAATTATGTGTGTTTATCTGTGAGTATTCCTATATACAGTATACATTTTTTTTTTTTTTTTTTTTTTTTTTTTTCTATATTCCAACTACTCCCTCTCGGGCATAGGCTGATAGCCTTTACGCTCTACCGCTGAACACGGGGTCCAGATCCCAATGGAAATACGCCTAACGGCCTTATTGGGCTATCCTTAGTTGGAATTATGCAAAGCTGGTACATGTCATATTTGTAACATATTATGTGGTACCAACATTGTAAAATGCTAACTGAATAAATATCATTATTATTATTATTAGTCTAGGGAGTGAGACATGCTAAGCTTCACAGCTCGAAGCAACTCCATCTCTGAAGCTGCCTCGCCTCTGCGCTTCACAGTCTCATCCCTCACACTCGGACCCTCACTCTGAGAACGCCACCTATTGAGCAATTAACTCACTAGGCATTGCCCCCCCCTGTAGCATATTTTTGAATATGGAAATATTCATACAATGCTATTTTAATCAGGGAACAATGAGGGTATTTTTTTGGCATTTCGGTGTTCTGTGGTAATGCACTGATACTAGGTACAGCACAAATTCCATCCCAATAATATCTTTCCATTGACATATTGGGATTCGAACCCGGGTCCATTGGATTACCAGTCCAGTAGCAAGACCACTCCGCCACACCTCCAGACATGTGTCTGTGAAGTATGTGTATATACAGTATATGTGTGTATGTGTATGAGTTCGTGCAGTGTGAGCGCGTGTAAATGTGTGAGCGTGTTTCTTTCTTTAGTTAAATACTAGTGTTAGCCTGAGGGTCAAGTGTGCTGCATTATGTTTGTAATCTAGTCTATGTTTATCCTTCTTGCATTTGGAGCGTCCTTGATGGGGGGTCACCGGCTTCTTTTTATCTTGCTCTCCTTTTCTCTCTGTCCCTGGCTTGTATCCATTCGGCCCCATTCAGCCAACTGTTTTAAGACATTTATCCCCATCCAAGTGTCGATTTCTTCCTGGCGAGCGATAGCGATCCAGCATTGTATGGAGAAATCCGGCTTCGCCGGAGACATTTTTCTATCGAAAAATGTACAAATTTAGCTTGCTGTCAAAAAATATATATATATATGCTGGCTCGCTACCGCTCGCCAGGAAAATATTGACACCTGGATGGGGTAATCGTCTTAAAACAGTAGGCTGAATGGGGCCGAATGGATACAAGCCAGGGAAAGAGAGAAAAGAAGAGAAAGATAACAAAAAAAGCAGTTGACCCCCTTAATGTGTATCCTTCTTGCATTTTGAGCGTCCTTGAAACTTTCTGCAGGTGGATTTACACGAGGGATTTTTCCGGCAACTTTTAATCCACAATATTATTCTGGCAACATATTGACACTATTTTACACTGGTGTCAGCAACTAGACTAAAGGTGGATTATAATAAATGAGAGAATATATATTAATAATGCTCCAGTTGCTGATAAATAATTACGGGGGAAAGCGTTAGTTTAAATCCGTCTGAAGGAATAGTTTTTATTTGTTTTAGTTAAAACCCACACGCAATTTAATTTATTAAAGACATTTTTAAGCATGTACCGGCTGGGATGAAATTTCAGACATTCTTCCTTTTTAATGAGTTAATTGCGTTAGTGAAAGTGAGTTACATATTTAGAACATTTGTCTATTACTCTATTGAAATTAACATAACGTTTATACGATTCTTACTTTTTCGATTTCCCACTAAGATATTTGTTTCCTCTTATCAATATTAAATTTGTAATATTAAGTATATATCACAAATACACGTGAGCTACTTAACTCTCAGCCGGGACCCGAACCACGGAGCAGGGCGAGAGTCCATGCATTAATACACGTGAGCTACTTAACTCTCAGCCAGGACCCGAACCACGGAGCAGGGCGAGAGTCCATGCATTAATACACGTGAGCTACTTAACTCTCAGCCAGGACCCGAACCACGGAGCAGGGCGAGAGTCCATGCATTAATACACGTGAGCTACTTAACTCTCAGCCAGGACCCGAACCACGGAGCAGGGCGAGAGTCCATGCATTAATACACGTGAGCTACTTAACTCTCAGCCAGGACCCGAACCACGGAGCAGGGCGAGAGTCCATGCATTAATACACGTGAGCTACTTAACTCTCAGCCAGGACCCGAACCACGGAGCAGGGCGAGAGTCCATGCATTAATACACGTGAGCTACTTAACTCTCAGCCGGGACCCGAACCACGGAGCAGGGCGAGAGTCCATGCATTAATACACGTGAGCTACTTAACTCTCAGCCGGGACCCGAACCACGGAGCAGGGCGAGAGTCCATGTATTAATCAAGTACACCACGGTGTGATATAGAATAGTTAACTTTTTCCTGTGTATATTAAGTAGATGGAGAAATCATCCTTGGAGAAAGTATTCCATTTCATACACAACATGTAGGCCCCATATGTCAGAGTACCATACAGGGATTTATATAAACCTGAGTTTCGTGGGAATACTTGTAACTGTTGGCGACTATACTGTATACTTAAGGGGGCCCACCTCGCTTTTTTTTTAACTTTCTCTCCCTCTCTCTTTGGCTTGTATCCAATCGGCCCCATTCAGCCTACTGTTTTAAGACGTTTACCCCCATCCAGGTGTCAATATTTTCCTGGTGAGCGGTAGCGAGCCTGCATTTATATATTTTAGTTTTGACAACAAGCTAAATTTGTACATTTTTCGACAGAAAAATTTCTCTGGCAAAGCCGGATTTTTCCATACAATGCTGGCTCGCTATCGCTCGCCAGGAAGAAATCGACACCTGGATAGTGATAAACGTCTTAAAGCAGTTAGCTAAATGGGGCCGAATGGATACAAGCCAGAGAAAGAAAGAAAGGGAGAGCAAGATAAAACAAAAGCAGGTGACCCCCCTTAACTCTTTCAGTATCCTGCCATATTTTTCCGTTTCATCTTGTTTAACACTAATCGATTATATAAAGCGACGGAAGGAAATCTAGCAATCAAAGGGGTAAAATCTAGCAATCAAAGGGGTAAAATCTAGGAATCAAAGGGGTAAAATCTAGCAATCAAAGGGGTAAAATCTAGCAATCAAAGGGGTAAAATCTAGGAATCAAAGGGTAGGAATCAAAGGGGTTAAATCTAGGAATCAAAGGGGTAAAATCTAGCAATCAAAGGGGTAAAATCTAGCAATCAAAGGGGTAAAATCTAGGAATCAAAGGGTAGGAATCAAAGGGGTTAAATCTAGGAATCAAGGGTAAAATCTAGCAATCAAAGGGGTAAAATCTAGCAATCAAAGGGGTAAAATCTAGCAATCAAAGGGTAGGAATCAAATGGGTAAAATCTAGGAATCAAAGGGGTAAAATCTAGCAATCAAAGGGGTAAAATCTAGCAATCAAAGGGGTAACATCTAGCAATCAAAGGGTAGGAATCAAAGGGGTTAAATCTAGGAATCAAAGGGGTAAAATCTAGCAATCAAAGGGGTAAAATCTAGCAATCAAAGGGTAGGAATCAAAGGGGTAAAATCTAGGAATCAAAGGGATAAAATCTAGCAATCAAATGGGTAAAATCTAGCAACCAAAGGGTAGGAATCAAAGGGGTAAAATCTAGGAATCAAAGGGGTAAAATCTAGCAATCAAGGGGGTAAAATCTAGCAATCAAAGGGGTAAAATCTAGCAATCAAAGGGTAGGAATCAAAGGGGTAAAATCTAGAAAATCAAAGGGTTAAAATCTAGCAATTAAAGGGTTAAAATCTAGCAATCAAAGGGGTAAAATCTAGCAATCAAAGGGGTAAAATATAGCAATCAAAGGGTTAAAATCTAGCAATTAAAGGGTTAAAATCTAGCAATCAAAGGGGTAAAATCTAGCAATCAAAGGGGTAAAATCTAGCAATCAAAGGGTTAAAATCTAGCAATTAAAGGGTTAAAATCTAGCAATCAAAGGGGTAAAATCTAGCAATCAAAGGGGTAAAATATAGCAATCAAAGGGGTAAAATCTAGCAATCAAAGGGTAGGAATCAAAGGGGTAAAATCTAGCAATCAAAGGGTTAAAATCTAGCAATTAAAGGGTTAAAATCTAGCAATCAAAGGGGTAAAATCTAGCAATCAAAGGGTAGGAATCAAAGGGGTAAAATCTAGCAATCAAAGGGTTAAAATCTAGCAATTAAAGGGTTAAAATCTAGCAATCAAAGGGGTAAAATCTAGCAATCAATGGGTAGGAATCAAAGGAGTAAAATCTAGGAATCAAAGGGGTAAAATCTAGCAATCCAAGGGTTAAAATCTAGCAATCAAAGGGGTAAAATCTAGCAATCAAAGGGTTAAAATCTAGCAATCAAAGGGGTAAAATCTAGGAATCAAAGGGGTAAAATCTAGGAATCAAAGGGGTAAAATCTAGCAATCAAAGGGGTAAAATCTAACAATCAAAGGGGTAAAATCTAGGAATCAAAGGGGTAAAATCTAGGAATCAAAGGGGTAAAATCTAGCAATCAAAGGGGTAAAATCTAGCAATCAAAGGGGTAAAATCTAGGAATCAAAGGGGTAAAATCTAGCAATCAAAGGGGTAAAATCTAGCAATCAAAGGGGTAAAATCTAGCAATCAAAGGGGTAAAATCTAGCAATCAAAGGGGTAAAATCTAGCAATCAAAGGGGTAAAATCTAGGAATCAAAGGGTAAAATCTAGCAATCAAAGGGGTAAAATCTAGCAATCAAAGGGGTAAAATCTAGGAATCAAAGGGGTAAAATCTAGCAATCAAAGGGGTAAAATCTAGGAATCAAAGGGGTAAAATCTAGCAATCAAAGGGGTAAAATCTAGCAATCAAAGGGGTAAAATCTAGGAATCAAAGGGGTAAAATCTAGCAATCAAAGGGGTAAAATCTAACAATCAAAGGGGTAAAATCTAGCAATCAAAGGGGTAAAATCTAGCAATCAAAGGGGTAAAATCTAGGAATCAAAGGGGTAAAATCTAGCAATCAAAGGGGTAAAATCTAACAATCAAAGGGGTAAAATCTAGCAATCAAAGGGGTAAAATCTAACAATCAAAGGGGTAAAATCTGCCTCAATTATCCCTCTGACTGTAACAGGTCCTTTCTAAACCTAATGATATCGTCTATCACAAGCCAGTATAAAATGAAAGATAACGTTGTGACATACTGTACTGTAAGTGTTAAGGGGGGTCACTGGCTTATAGATAACGTTGTGACATACTGTACTGTAAGTGTTAAGGGGGGTCACTGGCTTAAAGATAACGTTGTGACATACTGTACTGTAAGTGTTAAGGGGGGGTCACTGGCTTAAAGATAACGTTGTGACATACTGTACTGTAAGTGTTAAGGGGGGTCACTGGCTTAAAGATAACGTTGTGACATACTGTACTGTAAGTGTTAAGGGGGGTCACTGGCTTAAAGATAACGTTGTGACATACTGTACTGTAAGTGTTAAGGGGGGTCACTGGCTTAAAGATAACGTTGTGACATACTGTACTGTAAGTGTTAAGGGGGGTCACTGGCTTAAAGATAACGTTGTGACATACTGTACTGTAAGTGTTAAGGGGGGTCACTGGCTTAAAGATAACGTTGTGACATACTGTACTGTAAGTGTTAAGGGGGGGTCACTGGCTTAAAGATAACGTTGTGACATACTGTACTGTAAGTGTTAAGGGGGGGTCACTGGCTTAAAGATAACGTTGTGACATACTGTACTGTAAGTGTTAAGGGGGGTCACTGGCTTAAAGATAATGTTGTGACATACTGTACTGTAAGTGTTAAGGGGGGTCACTGGCTTAAAGATAACGTTGTGACATACTGTACTGTAAGTGTTAAGGGGGGTCACTGGCTTAAAGATAACGTTGTGACATACTGTACTGTAAGTGTTAAGGGGGGTCACTGGCTTAAAGATAACGTTGTGACATACTGTACTGTAAGTGTTAAGGGGGGGTCACTGGCTTAAAGATAACGTTGTGACATACTGTACTGTAAGTGTTAAGGGGGGTCACTGGCTTAAAGATAATGTTGTGACATACTGTACTGTAAGTGTTAAGGGGGGTCACTGGCTTTTTGTTTAGCTTTCTCTCCTTTTCTCTCTTTCCCTGGCTTGTATCCATTCGGCCCCATTCAGCTAAATGTTTTAATACGTTTATCCCCATCCAGGTGTCGATTTCTTCTTGGCGAGCGATAGCAAGCCAGCATTGTATGGAGAAACCGGCTTCGCCGGAGACATGTTTCTATCGAGAAATGTACAAATTTAGCTTCCTGTCAAAACAAATATATACATATGCTGGCTTGCTACCGCTCGCCAGGAAAATATTGACACCTGGATGGGGGTAAACGTCTTAAAACAGTAGACTGAATGGGGCTGAATGGATACAAGCCAATGAGAGAGGGAGAGAAAGATAACAAAACAAGCGAGGTGGGCCCCCTTAAAATACTAAACCATTACAATAATTATTTTCTCCACTCGCTCGTAATAAGCTTGGAGTGAGAGTGAGAGTGAGTGTGCCTGCAAGCTGATTAAATACTGTGTCACAAGAGCACTTTTTCCGTCAATTTTCCATGAGCAAGTTTGTTTTCGTATTATTTCGGGACATTTTCACACTGGTATCGGTAACTATAGTCTATTCGCTGTAAGTAGGCGAGAAATCATGACCTCTAACCTCTGTGCCTCAAAAACGACTAGAGTAATCGAGCTAATATGTATACCATTTGGGAAGAGTCAGTCAAGGAATAGATGTGGAAATTTACAGCCAATTTACTCCAGCCCTTTTTGAGTTACAGAGGATACAGGTTATGATTTCTCGCCTACTTACAGTGAATAGACTATAGGCTGATGGTAGATTATGTTAGGCGGCTGAATTCTGTAATATTTTAGGCTTCTAGACCATAATTGCTCGTAAAAATTTACGGAAAAATCGTTCGTGTGACACCGCCTTAATAGTGTGAGCTTGGAGAGGCCTGGTGGGGCTTCTCTGTCTCCCGGTGCTTTAGTTTCACGAGTGCTAGCGGTGGTGGGGGGCAGTGATACGCTGGAGTTGTGGCAATAAGAACAATTGGCTGAAAGTTTGACAGTGTAAATAAATAAAATAATATCCGTAAATTTAAGCGGTGAAACATAGCAACTTAAGGGGAGATGGGTCGTTTTTCTAGACCCCCTTCTCCCTCGTGCTTAGAACAATTAGTTTTCAGATCTTA
This sequence comes from Paralithodes platypus, assembly GCA_032716605.1. NCBI lineage: Eukaryota > Metazoa > Arthropoda > Malacostraca > Decapoda > Lithodidae > Paralithodes > Paralithodes platypus. The sequence continues at coordinate 33,645,784 of CM064487.1, forward strand.
TTTTATTATAAGATGTTTGGCCCATTAGTTTGGCGATTTTCAGACCTTTCCCCCAATTTCGTTGTCAATTTTAAGAGTGTCATGCCATTTAGGTGTCGAGTTTTTTCCTGGTGAGCGACAGCGAGCCTGTAATTTTAAGAGGAACCGGCCTTCGGCTGAGACATTTTCGGCTGGTGTAATGTTATGCTTGATGGAGGTCTAGCGAGAAAACTAATAAAGTAAATGATTAAATAATGAAATAGACCGAACCAAATAACCACTACCCTCTTGTGACCATAAACAAATAACGGATTTTTTTTTTAACAACGTAGAATCCATTTGTTTAAGGGGAGGTATTCAGTTTGTTCCCTAGACCTCCATCAAGCTTAAAATTACACCCCCTTTGACCCCTTTCAAGATAAATTTGTACATTTTTCGGTAGAAAAATGTCCAGGCCGAAGGCCGGTTCCTCTTAAATTACAGGCTCGCTAACGCTCGCCAGGAAAAGATTGACACCTATATGGCACGAAAGGTCTTAACATTGACATAAATGGGGCGAAAGTTCTTACAATTGTCAAAATAATGGGGCGAACGTCTTAAAATTAGAAAAGCAATGGGGCTAAACATGAGGGAGAAAGGAGTCAAGAGAAAAATCCCTCAAGTGGATATCTCCCTTTAAAGATAGTGTAAGAAACTATTATTAACTTCTGGAATACGAGTGACCTTTCCAAAATCGCACAAAATCGTCTACTGTTAACCAGGACACAGTTAAAACAAACATCATCGTATTGAAAGGGTAAGTATCATATGGTATTATTATTCAGCTTAGTAAGAACCTTTCTTTTAATGTATACGCTACTATTAGCTGCTTCTGAGTTATTGTATTAACTTTAGGGCAGATCTCCACTTAAGGGATTTTTTTCTTGACCCCTTTCTCCCTCATGTTTAGCCCCATTGCTTTTGATATTATAAAACGTTTGTCCCATTATTTTAGCGATTTTAAGAACTTCCACCCCATATTAAGACCTTTCGTGCCATTCAGGTGTCAATTTTATCCTGGCGAGCGATAGCGAGCCTGTAATTTAAGAGGAACATTCGGCCGGGACATTTTCTACCGAAAAATGTACAAATATATCTTGAAAGGGACTCAAGGGGGTGTAATTTTAAGCTTGATGGAGGTCTAGGGAACAAACTAAATACCTCCCCTTATCCTTAGTTATTGAAATCTCACACACTCTCATTTATTCTCTCTCTCTCTCTCTCTCTCTCTCTCTCTCTCTCTCTCTCTCTCTCTCTCTCTCTCTCTCTCTCTCTCTCTCTCTCTTCCAATATAACCCCCTAGGTATTTGATTTTTCTGGCCACACATTGCGTTTCTCTTTTCACCTCAATGATTGCTTCCAAATCCACACACACTGGGGGTTTTATGCTTTAGTGTTGGGAAGAAGGAGAAGTCTAGGTTTATTTTGAAGCTTCGTTTATTAATTTCTATCCATACATCATCATTATTGCTATATTGCTAAACTAGGATCAATACTCAACAAAATACTTTGCTGTAATCTCCATATGCTTTTTTTTTTTTTTTTTTTTTTTTTTTTTTTTTTACATACACAATTTTCTTAATTTCCTCGCTAGGCCTCCATCAAGCTTAAAACAAATACCCCCAAGGCTTCCCCTTCAAGATAAATGTGTACATTTTTCGGTAGAATTCCTCGTAAAATTACAGGCTCGCTATCGCTCGCCAGGAAAAATCGACACCTAAATGGCACGAAAGGTCTAATATTGACAAAGAAATGGGGTGAAAGGTCTTAAAATCACCAAATTAATGGGCCTAACGTCTTAAAATCTGAAAACAAATGGGGCTAACCATGAGGGAGAATGGGGTCCAGATAAAAATCAATCAAGTGGAAATCTCCCCTCAATGTTCACCATCGCGTTCATTATCATCATCATCATCATCATCATCATCATCATCATCATCATCGTCATCATCATCATCATCATCATCATCATCATCATTGTCATCATCATCATCATCATCATCATCATCATTGTCAGCATCATCATCATCATCATCATCATCATTATCATCATCATCATCATTATCACCAACATTTCCGTCATCGCGATCATCACCATCATCATCGTCACCACCATCATTATCACCACCACCACTATCACTATCATCATCACCATCGTCACCATCCTCCTTCTTCCATCATCATCACCACCACCATCATCCCCTGTATTCCACTGTGTCCTCTTAAGGGGGGAGGGGCGTATTTATTGGCTCATTTATGTATCTGTTTACTATGGTTTAAGTTTCCTCCCTGCACCTCCATCAAGCTTAAGGAGGGTCTCCTTCAAGATAAATGGGTACATTTTTCGATAGAAAAATGTCCCGGCCGAAGGCCAGTTCCTCTTAAATTACAGGCTCGCTATCGCTCGCCAGGAATAACATCGACACCTAAATGACACGAAAAGTCTTATATTAACAAAGACATGGGACTAAAATTGTTAAAATCGCCAAACTAATGGGCCGAACGTCTTAAAATCTGAAAACTAATGAGGCTAAACATGAGGAAGAAGGTGGGACCAGAAAAAATGGTCTACCTCCCTTTAATCATCCCCCCCCCCGCTCCCTTGTCAGCTGGAGATGATGCCCCCCCCCCCGACCCCCCCCCCCCCACCCCGACTGTCAAATCCAGAGGTCTGATCCATATATGTATGAAGCTATCCCTCCATTGTGTTTCTGATGTATTATAAAGCCGTCCTCCACATCCTTGAGTTATTGACAAGAAGACGTTGATGTATTTTATGTTGACATCTATAATTATGTATATTGGTGTAGCATTGTTTGTGGATTGCTTCGTCACTAAAGCTATATATCCATGTACGTACAGTCAACTTGGTTAAGGGCAGATCTCCACTTCAGGGATTTTTTTTCTTGACCCCCTGCTCCCTCATGTTTAGCCCCATTGCTTTTAATATTATAAAACGTTTCCCCCATTAGTTTAGCGATTTTAAGAACTTTCACCCCATATTAAGACCTTTTGTGCTATTCAGGTGTCGATTTTATCCTGGCGAGCGATAGCGAGCCTGTAATTTAAGAAGAACCGGCCTTCGGCCGGGACATTTTTCTACCGAAAAATGTACACATTTATCTTGAAAGGGACTCAAAGGGGTGTAATTTTAAGCTTGATGGAGGTCTAGGGAACAAAGTAAATACCTCCCCTTAATCCGCAGTCTCAGAAATTGTAGTTTTATGCAATTATGTTTGTTTGTTTTTTCAGATTGCTGTAGGAGCCAGTGTCGCTTGTATATAACTTGATTCATCACTTTTCCATTTCATATATTGCACATTTATTGTATACATCAATATTTAAGCTTCTAATAAGCCTAAATAATATTCTTAAACTCTACAGATTAAACGAGTTGACTGTACCTATTAATCCATTCAACTAGCAGCTTCCTCTCTCTCCAACACCCCTTCTCCCCTCTCTACACTCTTCAGAAAAATAGGAAAAGTAGAATGTATATACGAGGTGCCGTTGTAAAGGCTTATTCCTCAATACTTCATCTGATCTGATCTGATCTGGCCATATTTTCATAGGTATATCTATGAAAACAGGGCCACTATAGTTTGTTCATTATAATTACTCCAGTAACCTTGACCACTAACGTCTCTAACTAAAAAAGGACTAGAGTGATCAAGCTAATATTTCTATCATTTAGGAAGAGTCAGCCAGGAAATAGGTGTGGAAATTAACAGATTTTGGCCTACTTATAATGAAAAGACTATAGTTGCAAGGAACAATACACGGGAGGACAACTTTAAGGCAGGGGAAATATATAATGAAAAAATTAAAAGACTCCTGTTTGGAATAGGTAGCCTCGGGATAGTGGGAGATCATCACACACACACAGTGTGTGTGTGTATGTGTATGTGTGTGTGTGTGTGTATGTGTGTGGGTGTGTGTGATGACAACAACAATTACAAGGAGGAGGTTGACAAGGAGTGACGAGGATGGTAATACAGGGAATAATATTGATAATAATAATAACACAAAAATAAAATGTTATATAATTGGTAAGCGACTTTCAGGGAGGAAAAATAATAATTAATGGAAAACAAATTGATGACATGTTTGAACAAGGTAGCCTGAGGAGGAAGAAGAAGAAAAAGAAGAGAATAATAATAATAATAATAATAATAATAATAACCCCTTGAAGCTGATGCGCGTGTTAGCAGTACGGTATTTTTTGTTTATCTTTAGACAATTTTATACAGCTTAGCAAGGATATGTGGGTATTAGAAGGGTAAAGATTCTGAATCAACCCTCTAACTTCCAAATACCCTTCTTAATCTGAATAAAATCGTCTAATAATTACCAGAAAACAAAACAGAAATGCGTATTGGAGCTTGAAAGGGTTAATAATAATAATAATAATAATAATAATAATAATAAAAGAAAATATAATAATAATAATAATAATAATAATAATAATAATGATAACACACAATAGACTGACTCTGGGGAAGGACATAAAAATGGAGAAATGAAAAACCTGCTGTTTGGACAAGGTAGCCTTTGGGGGGAGGGGGGAAGTAAGGAGGGGAGAGAGGAGGGGGGAGATTATCTGGGGGGGGGGGGGACATAAGGGGTTGTTGGATATGATGATGATGATGATGATGGTGGTGGTAATGGTGAGGTGGAGAATAACATGAACGGTAATGGTGGTGATAATCAGGAGAAGGATAAGGAAAATAATAATGATGATAATTAATAAACGAAGACAAATTATGATGATACTAATGATGCTGATGGTTGTGGCAGTGGCGATGGTGATAATATTGATGAGAATGACTGTGAGGATGTCAATATGGAACCAACTAACAATAAAAACATCAACAATATAATGAGTGAATTAATTTAAGGAAAGATAAATAAATCATTAAAGCAAAAAGAAAACCCATTGTTTGAGGATAAGGGGGGAGGAAGGTGGGGGGGGGGAGTTAGGAGGGGAGGAGAGGTGATAAATGGGACATAGTGAGTTGTATGATGAGGAGGAGGAGGAAGATTGAAAAAAGAAGAAAATGAGTGAGAAGAGGCTTATAATACTACTACTACTACTACTACTACTACTACTACTACTACTAATAATAATAATTAATAATGATAGTGAGGCCACCCCCCCTCCTCCCCCCCCCCCCCCGAAAAAAACCCGAAAAAAGAGGGAAAAAGGAACAACAATATTTTGTTTTGGAAAAGTGGGGATTGGGCCTGAGTAAATAGATAGATAGATAGATAGAGTTTTAATGATGATAATAATGGTGGTGATGATATTGATGAGGAGGAGGGGGAAAAGGAAGTAGACAAATTAGTAGGAAGGGAATAATGATAATTGTTAATAATGGTGATGATGATGATAATGCAAACAGAGTAACTTTAGGGAAGGACAAATAATAGTGAATGGCAGAAAAGACTCCTTTTTGTAAGAGATAAGGGGGTAAAAGAGACAGGATGGGTGGTGGAGGGTGGTAGACGGGCTAAGATGGTTCAGAGATGTTGATTATAATAATGGTGATGGTGAATGTGTAGGGTGAGGATGGTGAATGTTGATATTGATGAAGATGATTATGGTAATGTTGATATGGAGAGTAACAATAATAATAATAACAGTCTGCTCTTGACTGCGGTGCGCCTGCTTCTTGTTTTGATAGCGTAATGCATAAGTGCGCGGAATTTCAGTGTGAGTGTCCTAGGTTCGAGTCCTTGGAGTGCCACATGTATTTGTTGATTTCATTAATTAAGTTAGAAGTGAAGTTGGTTGGTGGAAAAAATATAATAATTACCCTTTGTAACTTGCATTTGGTAACTCCGGTGAGTTATCCAGCCTGGTGCTATACTGTATGTATTTTGTACTATTGTTAATATCTTGTCAAATTCCAAATTTAGTTTATTACA
>CM064487.1:33659229-33803101 GCA_032716605.1 Paralithodes platypus
AGAAAGAGAGTGTGTGTGTGTGATTAGTTTGATAGACTGTGTGTGTGTGTGTATGATTGATTAGTTTGATAGACTGTGTGTGTGTGTGATTAGTTTGATAGACTGTGTGTGTGATTGATTAGTTTGATAGACTGTGTGTGTGTGTGTGTGTGATTAGTTTGATAGACTGTGTGTGTGTGTGTGATTGATTAGTTTGATAGACTGTGTGTGTGTGTGATTAGTTTGATAGACTGTGTGTGTGTGTGTGTGTGATTGATTAGTTTGATAGACTGTGTGTGTGTGTGTGTGTGTGTGTGTGATTAGTTTGATAGACTGTGTGTGTTTGTGTGTGATTGATTAATTTGATAGACTGTGTGTGTGTGTGTGATTAGTTTGATAGACTGTGTGTGTGTGTGTGTGATTGATTAGTTTGATAGACTGTGTGTGTGTGTGTGATTAGTTTGATAGACTGTGTGTGTGTGTGTGTGATTGATTAGTTTGATAGACTGTGTGTGTGTGTGTGTGATTGATTAGTTTGATAGACTGTGTGTGTGTGTGTGATTGATTAGTTTGATAGACTGTGTGTGTGTGTGTGTGATTGATTAGTTTGATAGACTGTGTGTGTGTGATTGATTAGTTTGATAGACTGTGTGTGTGTGTGTGTGATTGATTAGTTTGATAGACTGTGTGTGTGTGTGTGTGATTGATTAGTTTGATAGACTGTGTGTGTGTGTGTGATTGATTAGTTTGATAGACTGTGTGTGTGTGTGTGTGTGATTGATTAGTTTGATAGACTGTGTGTGTGTGTGTGTGTGATTAGTTTGATAGACTGTGTGTGTGTGTGTGTGTGATTGATTAGTTTGATAGACTGTGTGTGTGTGTGATTAGTTTGATAGACTGTGTATGTGTGTGTGTATTTTGTTTGATAGACTGTGTATGTGTGTGTATTTTGTTTGATAGACTGTATGTGTGTGTGTATTTTGTTTGATAGACTGTATGTGTGTATTTTATTTTTATGTAGGTGTGATTTGTTTTATAGACTATGTGGATGTTTTATGTTGTGTGCGTGTGTGGCTTGGGTTTTTGTTTGTATGTGTGCGTCTATTTGTGCACACGTGTGAGTTGTAAATATGTGTGTATTAAGTTTCCCCGTATTACAATATACAAAAGCCTAAATGGAACCACATACTGCAAATCATTAACCCTTTCAGTACCAGCGACGTGTGTTATCGTTTATTCTAGCTATATTTAGACGAACAGTTGCTGTTCGCTGATGACACAGCATTGGTGGCGGATTCTGATGAGAAACTGCAGCGGGTAGTCAAAGAGTTTGGTGTGGTTTGTGGAAGGAGGAAACTGAAGGTGAACGTCAATAAAAGTAAAGTAATGGTGTGTAATAGGGGAGAGCATAGGGTGAATCTAGATGTGAGGCTGGATGGGGAAATATTGGAACAAGTAGAGTGTTTTAAATATCTAGGAGGAACAATAAGCAGGAGTGGAGGTATGGAAGTGGAGGTAAAACAGAGAGTGTGTGAAGGAAGGAAGGTTTTCGGAGCAATGGGAAGTATGTGGAAGACGAGAAATCTCGGAGTGAAAGTAAAAAGTGCACTGTATCAAGGAATTGTTGTGCCAACAGTGATGTATGGGGCTGAGACATGGGCTCTGAAGAAAAAGGAGAAAAGAGGGCTGGATGTGATGGAGATGAGCTGCTTGAGGAGTATGTGTGAAGTTACTCGTAGAGACAGATTGAGGAATGAAGAGATACGTAGGAGAGTGGGGCAGCAGGAACATTTGTCAGCCAGAGTGGACAGAAGGGTGCTGAGCTGGTATGGTCATGTTGAACGAATGGGAGATGAAAGGCTTACAAAGAGAATATGTGAGTCAGGTACAAGGGGAGATAGAAGGGCAGGAAGACCCCCATTGAGATGGAGAGACTGTGTAAGAAAGGCTTTGGATGATAGAGGAATGACTATAGATCAGGCAGGGGAAGTGGTGGTGGACAGGAGTGAATGGAGAATGCTTGTGAATAGTTGAGTGAACACGTGGTCATTTGGAGTAAGGGGTCGGGCGCAAGTTGGACTAGATAATAGTCCATCAGGCGCCTGGCCCGGGGAGACGATTAATATGAAGGGTGTGTGCCTGGAAGTGTGGTGGGAGGGCTTGTGGCTTTGGCTCCGCTGCATGTCTGCCTGCCGAGATCGGAACCTCTCCGGGTGGTCAGGGGCCGGGGGAGTGCTGGAGCGACCTTGGTAACCCTGGTCTCTGGGTCTTCTCCTGGGTGACCTGGATGTGTGAGAGTTTGTGTTTTTTATCTGTGTTTATTTTTTGTTCTATGTTGTTTTTGTGTTTTCCCTGTTCTTGCTCTGTCTTGAGTCGGCTACCCCCAAAATGGGGATTGGGCCTGAGCATATAGATAGATAGATATTTAGACGATATTATTCAGCTTAGGAAGTATCTGCACTAGTTAAGGGGAGGTATTTAGTTTGTTCCCTAGACCTCCAGCAAGCTTAAAATTACACCCCCTCGAGTCCCTTTCAAGATTAATTTGTACATTTTTCGGTAGAAAAATGTCCCGGCCAAAGGCCGTTTCCTCTTAAGTTACAGGCTCGCTATCGCTCGCCAGGATAGAATAGACACCTGAATGGCACGAAAGGTCTTAAAATGGGGTGAAAGTTCTTAAAATCGCCAAACTAACAGGGCAAACATCTTAAAATCTCAAAAGCAATGGGGCTAGACATGAGAGAGAAAGGGGTCAAGAAAAAGTCCCTCAAGTGGATATCTCCCCTTAAAGGGTTGGCTGAGATAGTTTGAAGCCTTAAATATTGCTAGAGATCCTTCCTAAGCTGAATAAAATCGTCTAATAGTTGCCAGAAGGTAATGAAAACGACGTCACCGGTACTGTATCGGTTAACCCTTTCAGTATTAAAGGTCGCTGCTTCTATCTTTATTTGGTTATTGTTAAACGATTTTATTCAGCTTAGGAAGAAGTTGTGGAATGTGGAGGGTTATTTGAGATAGTTTTTACACTTTTGGATTTTTTTATATCCTTCCTAAGCTGCATTAAATCATACAGTGATAACCATAATAGAATGTGAACAGTGAGCTATACACTGCAGATCATCAACAGTGAGAGAGAGAGAGAGAGTATGTGCATGTACTTTACAATGTCATACAGTATTTGTATGAGAGATAGAACAAGTGATATAGTGTTTTGTTTGTGTGTGTGCGTGTGTGCGTGCGTGTGCGTGTGTGTGTGAATAATTATGTATCAGGTAATGGATTTTCTAACGTAATTACCTGCCATGTAGGTGAATTGTGTCTGTGTGTTATAATTTAAGCATTACGCAGCTTAAGGGGAGGTTTTTAGTTTGGTCTCTAGATATCCATCAAGCTTAAGATTACACCCCTTTGAGCCCCTTTCAAGATAAATTTGTACATTTTTCGGTAGAAAAATTTCCCGGCCGAAGGCCGGTTCCTCCTAAATTACAGGCTCGCTATCGCTCGCCAGGAAATAATCGACACCTAAATGGGACGAAAGGTCTTAAAAGTGACATAAATGGGGTGAAAGTTCTTAAAATAGCCAAACTAATGGGGCGAACGTCTTAAAATCTCAAAAGCAATGGGGCTAAACATGAGAGAGAAAGGGGTCCAGAAAAAAATCCTCCAGGTGGAAATCTCCCCTTAATGGTGTTCAAACGTTATTTAGCTTAATAGTGTAGGGTAGAGTGCAAGTGTATATGCTGCATGTGTGTATATGTAAGTGAGTGTGTGTGTGTGTGTGTGTATATAAGAGAATGAGTGAGAGTTGGTGGGTATGTGAGAGAGAGAGAGTGTGTGAGTAAAAGAGAGAGTGTGTGTGTGTGTGTGTGTGTTAGAGAGATAAAAAAAAGTGTGTTCATGTGTGTGTGTGTGTGTGTGATCTATTGGCCTACACTAAAGAATATAACTTTGCTAAATACTGTTCGAAAATAAAATAAGTATAATGTGGCATACGATTTAATACGATATTAAATTCATCACGACTGTAATTATATATCCATTAGTATGTAAGTATATTCGTGTGTTCTGTGCGTGTGTGCGTAAATTAGAACACACACACGCACACACATACACAGACACACACATACAACTATATTATTTTAGAACACCTCACTAGCCATAATTAGTCAGAAAAACGAAATAGTGGATTTACTTGATAATGTAGTAGAGATATATGTAATAATATGAAGTTATGAATATATTAATTAATTGTTATCCTTAATATATGCCTCTTGTGCTACATTTGAAGACGTACGTTTACAACATAAGCTATATACCGTATACTGTATATCACTGTCTATATACCGTATACTGTATATCACTGTCTATATACCGTATACTGTATATCACTGTCTATATACCGTATACTGTATATCACTCTCTATATACCGTATACTGTATATCACTGTCTATATACCGTATACTGTATATCACTGTCTATATACCGTATACTGTATATCACTGTCTATATACCGTATACTGTATATCACTGTCTATATACCGTATACTGTATATCACTGTCTATATACCGTATACTGTATATCACTGTCTATATACCGTATACTGTATATCACTGTCTATATACCGTATACTGTATATCACTGTCTATATACCGTATACTGTATATCACTGTCTATATACCGTATACTGTATATCACTGTCTATATACCGTATACTGTATATCACTGTCTATATACCGTATACTGTATATCACTGTCTATATACCGTATACTGTATATCACTCTCTATATACCGTATACTGTATATCACTGTCTATATACCGTATACTGTATATCACTGTCTATATACCGTATACTGTATATCACTGTCTATATACCGTATACTGTATATCACTGTCTATATACCGTATACTGTATATCACTGTCTGTATACTGTATATCACTGTCTATATACCGTATACTGTATATCACTGTCTATATACCGTATACTGTATATCACTCTCTATATACCGTATACTGTATATCACTGTCTATATACCGTTACTGTATATCACTGTCTATATACCGTATACTGTATATCACTGTCTATATACCGTATACTGTATATCACTGTCTATATACCGTATACTGTATATCACTGTCTATATACCGTATACTGTATATCACTGTCTATATACCGTATACTGTATATCACTCTCTATATACCGTATACTGTATATCACTGTCTATATACCGTATACTGTATATCACTGTCTATATTAGAATAATCAATACTAATATGTTTATATTTACGATATAGCTGATGGTTCAAAACATATGTGCAAATGTGAAGTAATTACAATCGTGTGTACATGTTTTAGCACTTATATGTAATGGTGTGCGTGTGTGGGGGGGTGGAGGGGGGTCAGTGGCGGATCCAGGCGGGGGGGGGGCCGGCCCCCCCCCACCCTTAGTGACCAATATTGCGCCCTTACATCTGATATATACTGCATTTTATCTGAAATACAATACATATAAAGTTATGGCGCCCCTCATGTATATACATCAAACCCTCCCCCCCCTTAAGCCTGAGCTGGATCCGCTCCTGAGGGGGGTAAATAATGATTACCTTAATACATTAATTATAAAAAATAATAATTTGTATGCGTTTATGCGTGCGTGTATGTGTTCATTATCATCATGCATTACATTTAATATGCATTCATGGTTCATAGTATTGAGAAATTTAAGTGCGTGTGCGTATAATTATTATGTACAGTAAATATATGTGTGTGACTGTGTGTGTGTGTATATGTTTGTGTGTGTGTGTTTGTGTGTGTATTACCATCTTGCATAAATATACAATCATCGTAGTGATAAATGATAAGCTAGTGCGTGTGTGTACTGTATTTGTTCATGTATGTGCGTGTGTGTACTGTATTTGTTCATGTATGTGCGTGTGTGTACTGTATTTGTTCATGTATGTGCGTGTGTGTACTGCATTTGTTCATGTATGTGCGTGTGTGTACTGTATTTGTTCATGTATGTGCGTGTGTGTACTGTATTTGTTCATGTATGTGCGTGTGTGTACTGTATTTGTTCATGTATGTGCGTGTGTGTACTGTATTTGTTCATGTATGTGCGTGTGTGTACTGTATTTGTTCATGATTCATCAAGACGAAAGACACATAAAGATATAAACCCAGAATTTACAGTACCGTTTGTTTACAAGAATAAACATACCATAAACGAAATTCACCGAATATCTTTCACTAGGTTTCGTGTGAGTGGTCATTCCTTAGCGTGTGAGACAGGGAGATGGAACAGACGGGGTCGCGGGCGTTTACCTCTCGAAGAAAGACTATGTGTTTGTGGTGAAATACAAACGGAACTACACGTAGTTCAGAATTGTTCACTCACACAACATCTAAGACACACTCACAACTTCGAAACCATGGAAAATCTATTCTCAAACCAGTTTATGCCTGATGTTATATGTAAAGTGGTTCACGATATTTTGTCTGTTTATCTGTAATATTTGGTAATGTGTATGTAATAATATGAAAGTGTTTACCTTTAATGATTTGATATGTTATAAATAAATAACGATATTAATATTATGTTGGACTACAGTTGTAGTTTAAAATTCAAAAGTTCTATATTCTATATTCGAACTTTATAAAGTGTTTGTATTATATACTAATGTAAAAATGTAAACTGTGGTCAATAAACTATCTATCTATCTATCTATCTATATATGTGCGTGTGTGTGCGTTTATGTATGTTTATGTGTGTATGTGTGCAGTAAGACCACAGCATATGGTTTCATGTGTGTATATCGCTTGAAACATACCGCACATAGGGCTTCACACTTAGTATAAGCTGTATGTACGTTTGTATGTATGGATATGTATACAAGTATGTATGTATGTATGTATTTTGCCATACTACCACATAATAAAAGAATGTACATGAAGGAGTGTGTGTGTATGTATGTATATGTGTGTGAATGTATGTATGTTTATGTGTGTGTGTGTATTTTTTTATTTTTTTTTTAGTATATGTGTTTATGCATGTGTGTGTATTCATGGTGTAGTGTACAGTATGTGTATGCGTGTTTGTGTGGGTGTAAGTATGTATGTGTGTGTGTGCGTGTGGGGCAAGAATATTAGTTGGTTTCCAATTTTCAGGTCATAGTGAGACTTAGCCTTAGAAATTGGGATATATTTACATGGCATGGGTGTGTGTGTGTGTGTGTATGGGTATGTGTGTGTGTGTGTGTGTGCGTGCTTGATCAGTAAGAATTTGTATTATAGGATAATAATGTGATGTAAATTCCAGTTTTCTATAGGCCTATACAGTATATATATATTTGTTTTTCTCGCTTGTCTGTTTCCTGTATGAATTATATGTCGTATTGGTTACCGAGTTCGACTCACAAGCACAATAATCGGGGTTTGATTCCTGGGCAGTACGAGACGGATGGGCAGTCTATTAACACCCCCCATGCCTCTGTTAACCGAGCAGTAAATAGGAACCTGGGAAGCTGACTATTGTGAAGTCCCATTTAGGGTGAACTGATATGGCTTGTGTCTCTTTCCTATATGTACAGTATGTATGTGTGTATGTATGTATGTATGCATGTATGTATGAATATATGTATGTATGAATATATGTACTGTATGTATGTATATATATATTTTTTTTTTCTATGTGATTGAGGGAGGCAAAAGGCATAACTGCCTATAGCGAGTGCCTCCCCCATAGTTGAAAGAGTGACAGGGCCAAAATCAAGGGACGTTCGAGCCAAAATGCCTGGACACACGGAGTTTGAAGCAATTTAAGTCATAGGAAGAGGGAAAGACTGATTTTGGGAGAGAGTTCCAGAGCTCAGCTGTTGAGTAGAAGAAAGTTTGAGAGTAACGTTTCACTCTTGGGTTGGAGAGTTGCACAGAGTAGGGGTGGGATTGAGTTGCAAGACGGGTACCACGTGCCCTACGTAAAGGAGGTGGTATGCACTGGGATAGCTCTGAAAAACACTGATTATTATAGTAGCGATAGAATAGCGAGAGAGATGCAACATTGCGGCGGAGAGAGACAGATTGCAGAGAGTTGGTGAGTGGACGGGAGTTAATGATACGAAAGGCCTTCCTTTCAACTTTGTCTAGGAGAGCGGTGTGAGAGGAACCTCCCCACACATGTGAACAATACTCAATACAAGGGCGCACTATGCCCCTGTACAGAGCAAGAAGCTGTGCAGGGGAAAAGAACCCCCTAAGGCGGTTGAGCACACCCAGCTTTTGGGAGGCTGCCTTAGCAAGACTGGTAATATGGTCCTTCCAAATGAGAGCAGAAGAAAAAGAGACACCAAGAATATTGAGAGAAGATGAAGGGTTGATTTTTGTATTGTTGAAGAATAAGGGATAGTCCGCTGGGAGATCCTGACGGGTAGATAGATGGAGAAATTGGGTTTTGGAAGCATTAAAGTTAACAAGGTTTTCTCTGCCCCAATTGGAAATAGTATTTAGATCAGAATTTAAGAGTTCTATGGCTTCATTACGTTTGTCGTTGAGGGATTGCTGGCTGGGGCGTTCTGAAAAACTAATGGAGTAGTGTAAGGTTGAGTCGTCTGCATATGAATGGATGGATATTAAGGTACAGTTAAGGAGATCATTTATAAAAATTAGAAAGAGAATAGGAGATAGGACAGAGCCCTGAGGAACACCGGAGTTTATAGGGTGAGGAAGTGAACAATGGCCGTCCACAACCGCGGCTATGGAACGGCCGGAAAGGAAATTAGAGACAAAGGCACAGATGGAGGGATAGAAACCGAAGGAGGGTAGTTTAGAAATTAAAGATTTATGCCAGACTCTATCGAAGGCTTTCGATATGTCTAGTGCAATAGAAAAAGTCTCACCGAAGTCCCGAAAGGAGGATGACCAAGAGTTAGTAAGATATGAAAGAAGATCACCAGTAGAGCGACCCTTAAGGAAGCCATACTGGCGATCTGAGAGCAGATTATGAGAAGAGAAATGCTTAAGAAATTTGGAAGCAATAATAGTTTCAAAAACTTTAGAAAGACAAGAGATAAGAGCAATTGGACGATAGTTGGAGGGTTGAGAGCGGTCACCCTTCTTTGGGACAGGTTGAATGTGAGCAAACTTCCAGCATGAAGGGAAGACGTTAGAGGATAGACAGAGACGAAAGAGTTTGCCTAGGCAGGGAGTCAGCACGGAAGCACAGTTTTTGAGAACAACAGGAGGAACACCGTCCGGACCGTACGCCTTATTAGTGTTAAGCCCAGAGAGGGTAGAAAGTACATCTTTAGAAGAGATTAGGATATTAGGCATAAGTAAGAGAGAGGAGGGCGGAGAGGGAGGAATAGCACCGGAATCATCCAAGGTGGAGTTTCTAGCAAATGTATGTATGTATGTATATATGCAGCCTACAGTGCATACGAACATAATAAAGTGAAAGTCTGCAAAAGGCCAAACGGTCCACACGAGGCAGATCCCTCATACGCCCACCCCATCTCATCCATATGCCGGTCGAACTTAATTAACCTTGCAGTTCCTGGTCTTACCATAGCGCTCGACAACCTATTCCACACATCTACAACTCCAGTACCATACTAGTGCTTTCCTGTATCCTTCATAAAGGGGATATGGGTCATTTTTCTGGTCCTTCTTCTCCCTCATGTTTAGCCCCATTAGTTTTCACATTTTAAGACGTTCGGCCCATTAGTTTGTCGATTTTAAGACCTTCCACCCCATTTCCTTGTCAATATTAACACCTTTCGTGCTATTTAGGTAGATTTTATTTTCCTGGCGAACGATAGTGAGCCTGTAATTTTGGAAGAACGGGACATTTTTCTACCGAAAAATGTACAAATTAATCTAGAAGGGAGATCTAATGGATGTTTTTGTTTTTAAGTTTGATGGAGGTCTAGGGAGGAAACTAAAAAAAAATAATACATGACAAAATCGACCAAAAAGTGAACCAAAAAGTGAAACGAAATTTATGTATATACAGTAGGTACTCCCAAATCTCCACACTCCCACTAACCCCCCCACTATCCACAGACTCTCCCACACACTTCACCCCCCCCCCCCCTCCCCCGCACCTTGTTAGTCGTTTGTTTTAGAGTGTGTTGTATGGGACTGGTGTTAAACTGTGTTGTACCAGTAGAATACCTTTAAGGGGAGAGGGGCGTAAAATATGTTTTTGTTTTCTTTTCTTTTAGACCTCCATCAAGCTGTTATAATTATACAACCCCTAGCGCCCCCCCCCCCCCCCCCCCCCCCCCCCGCCCTTCAAGATACATTTTTACATTTTTCGGTAGAAAAATGTTCCGGCCAAAGGCCGGTTTCTCTCAAAATTACAGGCTCAGCTATCGCTCGCCAGGAAAAACTCGACACCTAAATGACACGAAAGATCTTAATATTGACAAAGAAATGGGGTGTAAAGTCTTAAAATCGCCAAACTTATGAGCCGAACGTCAGAAAAACCAGCCCAGTGTTTTACCATCTCCCATACTTTATTTAGCATACCCATAGCCTTTCCTTAGCTAATAATCTCTCTAACACACTCAGTAATGCATTCCAACGCACCGTGTTCGTCGTTTGTTTTAGAGTGTGTTGTCTGGGACTGGTGTAAAACTGTAATACCTTTAAGTTTATTACCATCTCCCATATTTAGCATACCCATAGCCTTTACTTATCTCCTAATTCCTCTAACGCACTTAATTTCTACTTGATGCAAACGGAATGCAGGCCAACGCACCGTGTTCGTCGTTTGTTTTAGAGTGTGTTGTATGGGACCGGTGTAAAACTGTATTGTACCAGTAGAATACCTTTAAGTTTATTACCATCTCCCATACTTTATTTACCCATAGTATTTGTTTATATCTTAATCCCTCTAACGCACTCGGTTTCTACTTGATGCAAACGGAATGGAGTCCAACGCACCTTGTTCGTCGTTTGTTTTAGAGTGTGTTGTTGGTGGTGGGCGCGCTACTGGTGGTGTTGTGAACCCGAAGGTCCGCCATGTTGCTCCGCTCGCACTCTCTCACACACTGCCACACTCTACCTCACACAACCCTCTCTCTCGCTCTCTCTCTCTCTCTTGCTCTCACCCCACCTGTAGAGTGAGTTATCGATTCTTGCCCCACCCTGCCCCACTCTCTCACTCTCCCTCTCTCTCTCTCTTGCTCTCTTTTGCTCTTTTCTGGCGCCGCGACGGGCTCTCTTTCTATCTATTTCTCTCCGTGTTATCTTTCTCTTGAACTGACCTATTTCTCTCTCTCTCACACACACACACACTCACTCACTCACTCTCACTCTCTCTCTCTCTTTCTGCGCTTTTTATTTCTATTACAGTATGTGCATATGTATATACTATCTATACTTTACTACTTACATATTATACATATAAAAACACATGAACATTTATCTGTAGTAGTAGTAGTAGTAGTAGTTGTTGTTGTTCTTGTAATAATAGTAGTAGTAGTTGTTGTTGTTGTAGTAATAGTAGTAGTAGTTGTTGTTGTTCTTGTAATAATAGTAGTAGTAGTTGTTGTTGTAATAATAGTAGTAGTAGTTGTTGTTGTTGTTGTTGTTGTAGTAATGTTAGTAGTAGTAGCAGTAGTAGTTAGTAGTATCTGATGTTTGTAAAATATAATGTATGTACAATATTAAATAAAAATCAAAGTAGTAGTAGTAATCCGCGATGATTAGTCTGATTGCTTACCCCGGAATAGGAAGTAGTAGTAGTAGTAGTAGTAGTAGTAGTAATGATAATAGTAGTAGTAGTAGTTTTTTTGATAATAATAATAATAATAATACAAATATAAATAGTATTAATAATAGTGAAATGGAGAGAGAGAGAGAGAGAGAGAGAGAGAGAGAGAGAGAGAGATATAGAGAGAAAGAAAGAGACTATGCCCTCGCGTATATTTTATCATATTTTCCCATTAACCCCCTTCTGTACCGGCAACGTCTTTTACACTTCATTCTAACTATAATATTTAGACGATTATGTGCAGCTTAGGAAGGATCTGTGGTAGTAAGATGGGTTAAGTGATATAATTCGAAGCCTGTTAATTGTTGGAGGCCCTTTTTAAACTAATTATAATCGTCTAATAGTAGCCAGAATAAAACAGACGTCGCGGGTACAGAAGGGGTTAAGGGGAGATTTCCACTTGAGGGATTATTTTGCTTTACCCCTTTCTCCCTCATTTCTCGCCATTGCTTTTGAGGTTTTAAGACGTTCGCCCCATTAGTTTGGCGTTTTAAAGAACTTTCGCCCCATTTATGTCACTTTTAAGACCTTTCGTGCCATTTAGGTGTCGATTTTTTCCTGGCGAGCGATAGCGAGCCTGTAACTTAAGAGGAATCGGCCTTCGGCCGGGACATTCTTCTACCGAAAAATGTACAAATTTATCTTGAAAGCGAGTCAAGGGGGTGTAATTTCAAGTTTGATGGAAGTCTAAGAAACACACTAAAAACCTCCCCTTAAAGGGACAGTGGTTATATTTTGGTCGATTATTTCATATATTTATTTGTTTTTTGTTTCCTCCCTAGACCTCCATTAAACTTAAAAAAAAAAAAACATTCATTAGATCCCCCTTCTAGAAATATTTGTACATTGTTCGGTAGAAAAATTTCCCGGCCGAAGGCCGGTTCTTCCAAAATTACAGGCTCACTATCGTTCGCGAGGACACAAATCGACACCTAAATAGCACGAAAGGTCAGCTTAATATTGACAAAGAAATTGGGCGAAAGGTCTTAAAGTCGACAAACTAATGGGGCAAACATATTAAGATCTGAAAACTAATGGGGCTAAACATGAAGGAGAAGGGGGTCTAGAAAACCTACCCACATCCCCTTAACCCTGCCTGTATCTGTAGCGGAGTCCGGTATCGGTCATAGGTAAATAGTCTGGACTTGTATAGGTAGCGCCAGTGAACTTGACAATAATCTTGATCCCTTAACTTCTTATAACTCGAAATGAATGAAAGCAATCGGATTGACGTTTCTATCATTCGGGAAGAGTCCACCAGGAAATAGGTGTGGATATTTACAGCCAGTTAGCTCTAGGCCCTTTTGAGTTATGAGTAGTTAACCCCTTCTGTACCGCGACGTGTTTTGAGTTATGAGTAGTTAACCCCTTCTGTACCGCGACGTGTTTTGAGTTATGAGTAGTTAACCCCTTCTGTACCGCGACGTGTTTTACATTTTATTCTAGCTATATTTAGACTTTGTGCAGCTTAAGAATGATCTGTGGTAGTAAAAAAGGTTAAGTGAAGCCTGTTTATTGCTGGAGGTCCTATCAAAACTGACTAAAATTGTCTAATAATAGCCAGAATACAATAATAAAGACGTCGCCGGTACAGAAGGGGTTAAGGGGTCAAGACAATTGTCAAGTTCGTTGGCGCTACCTATAGTATCTCGCTCATTTATTTATGTGGCTCAGGGTGTAGTCCAGAGGTGCAGCTACACACTTTAAGGGTGTAGTCCAGAGGTGCAGCTACACACTTTAAGGGTGTAGTCCAGAGGTGCAGCTACACACTTTAAGGGTGTAGTCCAGAGGTGAAGCTACACACTTTAAGGGTGTAGTCCAGAGGTGCAGCTACACACTTTAAGGGTGTAGTCCAGAGGTGCAGCTACACACTTTAAGGGTGTAGTCCAGAGGTGCAGCTACACATTTAAGGGTGTAGTCCAGAGGTGCAGCTACACACTTTAAGGGTGTAGTCCAGAGGTGCAGCTACACACTTTAAGGGTGTAGTCCAGAGGTGCAGCTACACACTTTAAGGGTGTAGTCCAGAGGTGCAGCTACACACTTTAAGGGTGTAGTCCAGAGGTGCAGCTACACACTTTAAGGGTGTAGTCCAGAGGTGCAGCTACACACTTTAAGGGTGTAGTCCAGAGGTGCAGCTACACACTTTAAGGGTGTAGTCCAGAGGTGCAGCTACACACTTTAAGGGGATGGTGGTTACTTTTTGGTCTACTTATTTGTTTATGGAGGTCTCGGGAAGAAACTAGAAAACTAATATATAAATGAAAAAATCGACCAAAAAGTGAATCATCTCCCCCTTAAACAAAATTTATGTATATACTGTAGGTACTCCCAAATTCTCGCTAGACCTCCATCAAGCTTAAACAAACACCACTTAGACCCACTTTCAAGATAAATGTGTACATTTTTCGGTAGAAAAGTGTCCCGGCCGTAGGCCGACTCCTAAATTACTGGCTCGCTATTGCTCGCCAGGAAAAATTTGACACCTAAATGGCACAAAAGGTCTTAAAATTGCCAAACTAATGAAGCAAACGTTTAAAAATAAAAAAACTAATGGGAATAAACATGAGGACATGGGGACCAGAGAAAGCACATACCTCCCCCTTCAAAGTACGTCAAGGTGGATATAACATTGGTTGACTAACAGTCTTTCCTTTAGTCTATAGTGACTCTGATGACCTGACTCCGAACCTATAGTCTGTTTCTTATCAACTGACGGTCAATTGCAAAGTTACCGTCAAGATTTATTTTTTTGTTTCCACCAACCAACTTCACCTCTAAACTCAATTAATGAAATCAACAATTACATGTGGCACTCCAAGGACTCGAACCTAGGATTCTCACATCGAAATTCCACACACTTATGCATTACGCAGATTGTATAAGTGAAATATGGTGCTGATTATATAAACTTGGGTCTTATTGTGATGAAGAGACACAGTAGTTTCATATTTTACCATGAAGTGTCGAAAAATTAGCTGCTCAGGGATTCAATTTACCGTCATATGAAATGAAACCAAGTATAGTATCCGATATATACATGCCCTCGTGTGACGCCGGTTATTGTCTGGCCCCCCTTCTGCCTCATGTTTAGCCCCGTTGGTTTTTCAGATTACAAGACGTTCGGCCCATTAGTTTGGCGATTCTAAGACCTTTCACCCAAATTTTGTTGTCAATATTAGGACCTTTTGTGTCATTGAGGTGTCGATTCTTTCCTGACGAGCGATAGTAAGCCTATAATTTTAGAGGAATCAGCCTTCGGCCGGGACATTATTCTATCGAAAAATGTATAAATTTATCTTGAAGGGGGGTCTAGGGGGTGGTTTTTTTCCTGACCCCTCTCCTTGGCAAGATACTGTGTACTACAGGTATGCCTCCCTTCCTCCTAACTTTATCCAACACCTCCCTGTACTGCTGTAGCAGTTCTTCAGTCCTACCTTTACAAACATCATTGCTCCCTGTACTGAGACAGATAATGGGGCTTTTTCCAATATATGTTATGATGTCATAGATTTTCTCTAACACCCTCCCAACCCCATCACCAGGCAGACAGACAAGCTTCCTAACATCGGTACAGGTAGACCTACCTAGGTATCTGACCATGGAATCGCCAACTATTGAGAATGACTTACCTTTCCTTGTCGATGACATGGTGGCAGCTACGGCAGGGGCAGAAGCTCCTGGCGCAGCGGCAGTCGTAGTTACAGGTCCTCTTGAAGCAGCAGCAGTTGTAGGTACTCCTGAGGGAGTAGCAGTCGCAGCATTCCCTGTGTTTGGAGGCACCTTACCTACCTTTCTCCTGTTCTCCTCGCCGGGGGAAGCACTCGCAGCCTAACTATCCTTGACTCGTTCACCATCACATGCATCACCTAAGCCCGGCCAAGGATTCCCAACCTGGGGTACATGTACCCCCAGGGGTACATTTGCACTTCTCAGGGGGTACATAGGGGTCTGAGAGAATAACCATAGTGTACAAAACATGGTGTTCTAATCTACAGGCAGATTGCACAAAGTTGTGTTTTTATCAAATTCCTAATTTCAGTAAGCAAAACTTGTATTAAAATTGGCAAGAATGTAGTTACCGGGTGGACCGCCCGCCTTACACTACGCAGACGCTCGCAATCATGTTCCCGTCTATTTTGACTGGGACCGTACACCCGGATACTACATCCTTCCCTTAAAATTATATCAGTGAAGTTACTATTCCATTTTTTTCACTATTATGTGACTTCCTGCGGCCCACAATCTGTATTGGACGTGAAACAATTAGGTATGTATACCAACTCGAGACAGCTGCAGGCAGTACCGCCCGATAATGTCCGAGTATGTGACAGATAAAAATAATTTATTGTCACTGAGTTCATGTTATTGATAATATCAATACTAAGATCCCTATGCAGTCTACACATACATATTTCATTATAAAATCATATAAAATTTACATAATTTTATCAATTTTTATCCTAAATTGTTAGGGGTACATGGGTACCTATCAGAATGCCCAAGTGGTACAGAGGAACAAAAAGGTTGGGAACCCCTCCTAAGGTGATGAACTTGTTGCTGAGGGCATCTGGCTGCCTTTTCAGTTTGTAGGCCGTTGCACTTGTAGCAACCACTTTCCAGGGAGCTTCACGATCCCTAACAGCCCTTGCACTAGCTTCACTTTTCTTGTCAGCCAAAGTTAGCTTTAGGGCTAAGTTTTCGTGTTTCAGAGTCTGTACCTCTCTCTTCACATTATCCAGATTGCCTTGCAAAGCAAGACAAAGCTGGATAATATGAGAGGAGGTAGCATTCTCGTCAACACCAGCCTTTTAAAAAAAGTTATGACACTATCACCACACTAAGGGGTAAAGATAAGTCACTGGAGTCACTAAGGACACGACCTCACACAACAAAGGTCAGGCAGGAACAGGGTATAGTACTATTTGTTAAGCGTAGAAGTGTCGAGGTAATGTTCCTCTCTCTAGATTTAACCTCATATTACCATCAAGGTTTGGGGAGAACTATTGATTCTGACTGTACAGTGACCTGCATGAGTGAATGTGTGCAGTGTCCGACACCATCTTCTGGCATAGACCCATTAGAGTCATAGACCTCCTTAGATTCACAGGTTGTCGAAATAAACATTAGGCTATTCAGTGTGCAGTTGGGTTTGAGGACATGATTAGATTGATACCAGTATTCAATAAATGTATATAAAATCGTATTCATACTTAACCTTTAACTGTCTTGATGGTTAGAGTGTTTAAGATCTGTAAGAGAGAGAGGGAGAGAGAAGATATTTTAATTATATTTTGCAAACACATCTAAACAAACAATCACATACACACGCACACACACACACACACACGAATCGTTACTACTTCATATCCTTGTATGCGTGCGGGCTTAACCGTTTTTGTTTTATCTTTCTCTCCATTTCTCTCTTTCCCTGGCTTGTATCCATTCGACCCCTTTCAGCTAACTGTTTTAAGAAGTTTATCCCCATCCAGGTGTCGATTTCTTCCTGGCGAGCGATAGCGAGCCAGCATTCTATGGCTTCGCCGGAGACATTTTTCTATCGAAAAATT
This sequence comes from Paralithodes platypus, assembly GCA_032716605.1. Classification (NCBI taxonomy): domain Eukaryota; kingdom Metazoa; phylum Arthropoda; class Malacostraca; order Decapoda; family Lithodidae; genus Paralithodes; species Paralithodes platypus. The sequence goes on from CM064487.1 coordinate 33,676,553, forward strand.
TCGAAATTTAGCTTGCTGTCAAAACAAAAATATATATATACGTATGCTGGCTCGCTACCGTTCGCCAGGAAAATATTGACACCTGGATGGGGGTAAATGTCTTAAAACAGTAGGCTGAATGGGACCGAATGGATACAAGCCAAAGAGAGAGGGAGAGCAAGAGTAAAAAGCGAGGTGGGCTCCCTTAACTCGATTACCATTATATTTGTTTACCATGCTTGATAAATGTCATGTATCTGCAATTCTATAAATAATGCGTTCAAATAGTAATTACACAGTTGCACAATATAACACTTATACGCTGCCAGGATTCCCAAACTCTCCCTATGCGGCTATTGTTTATAAAGGGGGTATCACACGATCGCTTTTATCACCAATTTTCGATGGTCCTCATTTGTTTATGACAACATTTCAGGGATAATTTCCACTGGTAATTGAAACGATTCTGAAGATCAGTAAATTTAGCTGACAGAAATATTAAATCAGTTTATCTAATAAGCTGCCAGACCAGTGTTGACGATAAAAAATTGAAGGAAAAGTCGCTCGTGTGCTGCCAGCTTTACCCCTTAAGGGAGCCCACCTCGCTTTTTTTTTTCTCTCCCTCTCTCTTTGGCTTGTATCCATTCGGCCCCATTCAGCCTACTGTTTTAAGATGGTTACCCCAAGCCAGGTGTCAATATTTTCCTGACGAGCGGTAGCGAGCCAGCATATATATATTATTGTTTTGACAGTAAGCTAAATTTGTAAATTTTTCGATAGAAATATGTCTCCGGCGAAGCCGGATTTCTCCATACAATGCTGGCTCGCTGTCGCTCGCCAGGAAGAAATCGACACCTAGATGGGGAAAAACGTCTTAAAACAGTAGGCTGAATGGGGCCGAATGGATATAAGCCAGGGAAAGAGAGAAAGATAAAAAAAAAACGGTGACCCCCCTTAATATGTTTGGCATGTTGTGGGTAACATATCGTGGTGGGTATGGGCCGTAACTATGACCTTGGGGTCCGTCTTCTGTGAGGAAACTGTAACATCCGTCGTTAAGGGGGGTCACCTGCTTTTTTCACTCCTTTTGCTCTGTTTCTCTGGCTTGTATCCATTCGGCCCCATTCAGCCTACTGTTTTAACCCTGTTCAGGTAATGTTCCAGAAGTGTGATGTAATTAGCAATGTGGCCCCATATGGTTACCGGCACTTTAAACGGCTCTCACCCCCGAAAACTAATAGATGGATTTTAAATTTCTTGTTACCAATAGAAACTACAATTAATGTTTAATATTATGTTAAGAGCAAATTTCACTACTGTAAATATTAAGTCTATAAAAAACAAAACAAAAAAATAGTGAAAAAAAAGGAGTCAACAAAAGTGAGGCATATCTCATACATTACATAGCTGGATTAATTTGGTTGCAGGGCCGTAGAGGGGATGGCTGAGGGTCTTGGGTGACAACAAGGCAGAACTCTGGGGCTAAAAAAAAAGTTCGATATGAAGGGGATATTTGTAGTACACATTTGGGATTATGGACCCCATATGGTGACCGGACAGGTTGCTACAGGAAAGGGGAGGAGAGAGAGCGGCGGCTCACACCCTCTCCCAGTCGTAGGACCATGCGGACTGACTGCTCGTCGTCGTACTTCTTGCCATCGGACTCTGGCTGTGTGAAATATTTGCGAAAAACTTGTTTTACGCATGCGCGCGAACCCCATATGGAACAAATATGCCTGAGCAGGGTTAAGACATTTTTCCCCATCTTGGTGTCAATTTATTCCAGGCGAGCGATAGCGAGCCAGCATTATATGGAGAAATCCGGCTTCGCCAGAGACATTTTCTATCGAAAAATGTACACATTTAGCCTGTTGACAAAAAACAATATAAAAAATATGCTGGCCTGCTATCGCTCGCCAGGAAAAAATCGGCACCTGGATGGGGATAAACGTCATAAAACAGTGAGGTTCCGGTCGTCTAATCCACGGCCGGCCTGGGTGTGTGACGTCACTCTCTGGGTTCCTCTGAGAGACGCCGCCTCCTTGGGATTGGGGGGGGGGGGTTTCGGGGGTTTGTTTTGGTTTGTTGAGGGGGGACAGGTATATTGTACCTGCGTTTTCTATCACCGTTTCCCACCTGGTGTTGAAGGGGGGAGACTGGTATTTGGGTTGCGGCGAGGGGAGACTTGCCTAGTTGGACCTCGTAGCGTCTCAAGTTTTGGTATAACAAGAATCATGAAATATGACGTTTTTTTAGTTTTTAGTAATAGAAAGCTGTTCACATAACTGACTTACCATTACGCAGGTTATCCTTTTTAATCTGTATTCATATTATGATTTGACATGATATAATAACTAAAACACATAATAATTGTCAATAATCTGGATTGAAATGAGCAAAGGAATACTAAACTTGCTGACATACAACACCACTCTTTCCATAACTATAAAGAAACCATGTTTCATTACCGGTATATCAATTGGTTCGAAGCAATTGAAACATAATTATATTTACTGAATATTAAAACAAATACGCGAACCTGATGTCAAGTAGACCATTACCATTTGCATTATGTCTATTACTGCATAGTACTATTAGAATACAAATGTTTTGATAAATCTGGAAATGTTTAGTAGGGAAACAAAAAAGAGATATGATCTGAACGATATGCGAGACAGTATTCGAGATCGAGATGTTGTGTGTTAGTGAGTGCGTTGCCGCTCCGTGACCTGGCGTGCAGGAAGACCTCTACGATCTCCAACCTAAACTATAAGCTCGATCTCGTGTAGCCTACAGTCCAATTTTATAGAAGAATAGAAGGGGACTGGGGTTCTCGAAAAGGGGCTCCAGTCCTGATGTTGTTCTTGAATTTAAGTGTGCTGGCTTAATAAATAGCCTCTGAAGTCCTATTTTAACTAACTAACTAACTAGAAGAATAGACAGCAAAATCGATCAAAATAATATGAAGACTTGTAGCCGATAAACTTGTTACTATGACACAAGCTATACCATTCTCATATACCGCCGAACTACCATAATCATATCAAACAAAGCCCACCTACTTTTATCTCTCCCTGCATTTCAGCCTTTCCATATTTTCCTATCTGACCAACGCCTATACTTATCCCCCCTCCTTCCTAAATACAATATATATATATATATATATATATATATATATATATATATATATATATATATATATATATATATATATATATATATATATATATATTTTCTTTAATACATACGAGGTTGAAAGAAATGGCAATTTCTGCGTTGGAAATTTTATTATTCAAAGTTTCCAGGTCTCTGATGAGTTTTCGCTGGGTGGCAGGAAGTAGATGAAGGAGATGAGCAAAATTCATGGTGGTACAGGGTTACATAAATGTACATGATGATACAGGATATACGACGCGTTTCACTGGACAACCAGCATTATCAAGTAAGGAAGGAATGATATAAAAGGTAAACAGGAAGGGTATATATAGAGGGTGGAGGATCAGAGGAGGCGGAAAACAGGGGGCAAAAGTCTGCTATTGGTGGAAGCGTAAACTAGGAGAGAGAAAGGGGTTAACCGCTTCACGCATGCGCACTGGATGCGGGATGGTGGTCAGTAGGTGGGGTCGAAGCTGATTGGCTGTGTGTCGAGGGGCGTGGCCTAAGTTGTGTGGCGCCTGCAGAAGACGAAGCTGAAGGAGGTAGCGCGGGGGGCTGCGTCAAGGGCACCGGGGGGCGAGGAGGGGTGTTAGGTCCTGTAGGGTAGTGCCTTTTGGCAGAAGGAAGGATCTGAAGGTCCAGAGTTTGGTTGTTGATGTTGGGATGTAAGGCTTGGATATATAAAGCTTTGAGTATAGGTAATCTCCTTGGGTCACTTTCTTTATCGAGTATGGTGGTGTGTTTCTCTAACTCGTTGCGTGTGAGGTGAGGGTGGTTAGGGGTGAGATAGTGGTCTTTGATGGCTCCAGCCTGAAGGTGAAGAGTTAACCGACGTGAAAGACGAGTCTGCGTCATACCAATATAGGAATGAGGTCCACAGTCCTCATAATTACAGGTATGTTGGTAAATGACGTGATCGTCGGTCATCGGGCTCTTTATCTTGGTGGAGGCTGGTTTGTTACGGAGAACGAGGTTGGAGGTCTTGGGGGATTTGTAATAAATTATTAATTTGATTTTGTTTTCCGGGTTGGTTGGGTGGACATGCTTAGAGATTATTTCTTTTAAGACGGCCTCGTCATTTTTGTGTTCAGAGGACATGTAATTGCGGTAGAAGATCTTAATTTCATTGGGGGGGTCAATGTTGGGAGGGCTTTGGGTGTACCATTTTTCAAGATGGTGGTTGATGGTGCTGGAGATGTCGGAGTTGGAGTATCCGTTATTTACTAAAACTTGGGATAGTCTTTCTAGTTCCTGGTGGGTGTCGGCCCAGGTAGAGCAGTGCGTGAGGGCTCTCCTAACATAGGCGGAGATGGAGGATAGAAGATAACGGCGGGGACATTCACTATCGCCGTTGAGGCATTGTCCTGTGTTAGTAGGTTTAATGTAGACGGTGGTTTTGAACCCATGGTCGTTCAGAGCTACGAGGATGTCGAGGAAGGGGAGTTGTCCATTGTTAGATTTTTCAAAGGTGAAGTTAAGTCCGGAGGAGGTCATGAAGCGACGCTGGAGTTCCTGTAGTTCGTGGAGGTCCTTGATTTGCACGAAGATGTCATCCACGTATCTACAGTAGACGGCTGGTCGTTGGGCAGCTAGGAGCTCTTCCTCGATGGTACCCATGAAAAAGTTCGCAAAAAGAACTCCTAGGGGGCTGCCCATCGCCACACCGTCTATCTGCTTGTACATGTTGCCCCGGGGGCAAAGGAAGGGGGCCTCCTTGGTACATAGCTCCAGTAGTGTTTTCAGGGCCTTCTCCGGGATGTCCAGTGTAGGTGTATCAGGGCAATGATAAATTCGACGTAGAATCATGTCAATGGTCCTATCCACTGGCACGTTGGTGAACAGGCTTTCTACGTCGAGAGAGGCGATAGTGTGGTTGTTGTTACGGGGGGCGTCTCGTAAAATTTCCAAGAAATCGTGGGCTGAGTTAAGGTTGAATTGGCTGGGCACGTAGGGGGTGAGGAGGTTGTTCAGGGCCTTGGCGATCTGGTAGGTGGCAGTGGGGATCTGGGAGATGATGGGGCGGAGGGGGTTCCCAGGTTTGTGTGTTTTGATGGTTCCGTACGCATAACCAGGGGTGTATTCTCCGACGAGTTTTTTAAGGTGGATCCCTCCTTGTTTGGCGTTGATGGCGGTGATGGTGGTGTTGGCAATACGTTTGATTTCGTCGGTTGGGTTGCGGGTGATCTTTTTAAATTTAGTGTTGTCACTTAAGATGACGTCCATTTTTCTAAGATATTCCTCCTTGTCATGGATCACGAGGCAGGAAGCTTTATCCGCACGACGGATGATGATGTTGGGGTTGTCTCTTAATAGTTTGGCAGCTTGGAAGTGTTGTTTGTTGAGTATTTTGCTATGGTGAGTTCCTCTGGTTTTAGCGGCTTCAGCGAGGAGAGTAGGTTGTAGGGCGGGAGTAGTGGTGACCTTGCCATCCTTCTTGAGTCGTAGGATGTCGTCCAGGAGGATTTCCGTTTCTAGGCGTTTCCGGTGGGGGCCAGGTTTGGAGCTGTAGTGGCAGTTGAGGCCTTTGTTGAGGAGGTCTTCTTGGTCCAGGGTCAGAATGGTGTTAGTAAGGTTTATATATCCTTTTGTTGGTTTGGGAAGTTTTAAGTTTCCGCCATAAAGACGGGCAAGCTTTTTTATGGTTGTGTTTTCGGCTTGTCTTCTGTGTTGTTCAAGGAGTTGTTCGAGGGCTGTGTTGATTTCGGCTTTGAGGTGGTCTGGAGGGGTTTCGTCTTCCCAAATCCGTAGAAGAGCATCTCGTTCTTTACGAAGGTTGTTGGCGAGCTCTCGTTTTTCAATTATTTGGTCCTTCACCAGTTCTTCACGAAACTGGAGGGTGCTGGTGCGATGTCTGGCATTCTCGTGAAGTTTTATGTTAGTAAAGCCAGGTAATAAATTTTCTTTAATACATACGAGGTTGAAAGAAATGGCAATTTCTGCGTTGGAAATTTTATTATTCAAAGTTTCCAGGTCTCTGATGAGTTTTCGCTGGGTGGCAGGAAGTAGATGAAGGAGATGAGCAAAATTCATGGTGGTACAGGGTTAAACGCTTCCACCATTAGCAGACTTTTGCCCCCTGTTTTCCGCCTCCTCTGATCCTCCACCCTCTATATATACCCTTCCTGTTTACCTTTTATATCATTCCTTCCTTACTTGATAATGCTGGTTGTCCAGTGAAACGCGTCGTATATCCTGTATCATCATGTACATTTATGTAACCCTGTACCACCATGAATTTTGCTCATCTCCTTCATCTACTTCCTGCCACCCAGCGAAAACTCATCAGAGACCTGGAAACTTTGAATAATAAAATTTCCAACGCAGAAATTGCCATTTCTTTCAACCTCGTATGTATTAAAGAAAATTTATTACCTGGCTTTAATAACATATATATATATATATATATATATATATATATATATATATATATATATATATATATATATATATATATATATATATATATATATATCAATATAAATCATAAAATCCATATACATCAACAGGATGGTGTATAATTATATGTAAGGGACAATTAGGATAATAATAACTGCAGAATGAAGCATATATAGGTTTTCATACTTTCAGACTTATATTAGGACACATTTCTTGTTTCAATTTATTCAAGCTGATATGTGGACTGACCAAAGCTTCACCACATCTGCACTCACTGCAAACCGCCTAACCAGCGACACCCCAACAGCAGTAGAAATGATTGGCTCTATCCGACATCTATCCACACCCACCATCTAGAATGTCAGAAACATATTTAAGTAACCCCCTTATTCAGCCACAGAAAACACAAAGTCACTCCGTGTCAAAGAAAACGGCCAACTCACACATGTCCAGGCAGACTATAATAAACCGGACGAATTGCCAACACGTGAGATCAGTCACATGCAGATTACTACACTCCTGCAACACCCAGAGCCTGCAATCTTTCACACATCATCAACACCAACTACCTCCAGCATACGAGAGAGACAGCCAGCTGAGAAGCAACCCCAAAGACGGAGAAAAAGGAGCAAAAGCCCGGAACACGTGTGTCACTCAGCCCTTGCTGCTTCAACATTTTCCCCTAATACAACTCTCAGGGGCGGACTGGCCCGCCGGGAAAACGGGAAAATACCCGGTGGGCCCCCGGAGTAATTTCCCTGTGATGATTTTTTTTTTTTTTTTTTTTTTTAGTAGTATTTAACCCGGGAACTGCAGGGAGACTCTTAAGAGTTCCCCCGGCGGACTGCGGGGAGACTCTTAACAGTCAGAGAAAAAAAAAATCAACTTTTGACATCGAAATTTTTTTTTTTTTTTGTTGGCCCCTGGGCCATGCAAAATCTCAGTCCTCTACCTCCCCTCCTTCCCCACTTTCCTCCTCTCCTTCAGTTATCACCTATTTTCCGTTATTCCCTTATTCTGAGGTATATTTTCGTGCTAACATTAGAAATCCGGTTACAGGGTGTGGTCATCACTGATAGCAAGCGAATGCAAGAGAGAGAGAGAGAGAGTATCGATCGACTGTGTCTCAGTGGCCTTGGGGGAAATTGGCGGGAAAGCAGCTTGCCTCACCCATACATTATACAACTCGCGGGCTATATCTCCGATTTTGACCATCCAAACGCTGTTTTCACTCGTTTTATTGTTGTTTCAGGTTAATACCTTTATAATCAACCCATAATAGGTGCATATGGATAAGTATTAATGCTATTAATGGTACAATGAATATTTTAGTGACGGAAACACCTCAAATACGTCAGCACAGGGGGACGTTTCCAATTACCACCATGCGCACTTGTTAGGTTAAGGGATGAGATCACGAGGAATGGAACCTTAATCTTAACCTGTCATGGACCTATTTTACTATTAGGCGATGAGAACAGAGGCATTAGTTCAGCTTGTTGATATGGGTATATATATCGGGTTCTTAATGAGACACACTGGATAGGGGTTCACATATATTGGGGGAGTCTGGTTACACGCTTCTTGTCGTCAAGGGAGGTTTAGGAAGCCATGCCTTGACATCGGCTCGCCTGTAGATTATATATTTAGCTTACAATATTATTACCAATATTGTAACATCCTCTCTCTTTTGAGAAGATAGCTACCAGTGAAATTGGTATTATAAGAATAATTATATTTTGACATTTTGAGGTCCCCTAGGATTATTAAGTAATGCTTATTCTATTATGGCACATGAGCTAGAGTAATAATAGTACCAATATGATTTATAAAATTGTACAGTACTATGATTTGTTAAGTTACTGGTACTGTACTGTATACAGTATGTTACCGGTACAGTAATTAGTATTTTTAGTACAGTATGGAATGTGATTAATTTTGTTAGAATATTAATCTATTAGTATGTAAATATGAGATATGAAGTAGATGAGGTATATTAGTCAAATCTATTGATATGGTATTACAAGACTAGGTGAGGTAGGTTAATTATTAGTTGATAATACTGTTCTACATGAGAATATCCACAAATAGTGAATATATATGATACAAAAATATATTGTATACCCTTGTGCCAACTAAACATAAAGAATCTATTTTATGAGATTATATGGGATTAGTAATTGTTGGTATATTAGTAAAGTTAGTACATTAGAACATTAATATTCAATGTTCTGGAAATTACACAATGTTTCATGCAAAGTTCTTGGTTATATCATGCAGGATTAGTGTAATGCCCTCGAAAATGTCCCGCACCCACAATAATACTAACCCGAGTTGACGTCAGGTATAGCGTAAAATAGTTGGAGATGGTAAGTCCAATAAACTCATCACGTGATAACACCACGAGACTATCACCTGGTTCTTAAAAATCGGACTAAGGTTGCTATACTTTTAGTACGTCCGTGGTAGTTTATGCCCTGTTTTTCTACAGGTTTAACTTGGGTAATGTGAGTTCTGAATGACTGGGTATATAAGGCTGCATGCACAATACAAGGTATGAGGAATAGAGAACACAAAATAAACACACGGTAACACGACACAAGTTCACGTTTATTGAAGTAAATAAATAAAGAGCATAGAAAGATAGTTATTTTCGCACAAAACAAATAATAGAAGGGAACTGCTAGCATTAGCGGATCTGGATGGAGCCTAGTCTCCCACTTCCAACGTTCAGGTATATTCTTCTGATCACAGGTTTAATTAGCAAGTTTTTATTTTACTGGAAGACCTCAATATATTCGTATAATTCAATGTCACTGATTTGACCTCTTGCTGGCTGGTCGCGTGCCCAAGTAGCAACTCACAGTTAGGATTAGACACGCGTATATTGTAGAACACGGAATCTCTAGTAACCTCATGGGGGTACTGAACTAAGTTTTATATTCTTATGGCAGAAATACGTAGAACAAATCAGTGGGCGAACGTTAGATATCACTAGAGTTTTAATATTTGAATAAGGTAATTACGAGAGTCAAGGTCGCCTGTTAATTAAAGAGCACTGATCGCTTAGTACGTCCCAAATGGAATGGTTAAATATGAATTACACTGGGCAAGGTCTTAGCCACTTTATAGAAAGTTAATAAGTGAGTATCAAGCTAGTACTATAACACTTAGTACTAGCAACATGAATCTTGAATAGTATGGGTAGATCTGGTCCTGGTTATCTTGCTTCCGGTGATGTTGGGGGCTAACGACTGGTTCCTCGGCCGTCCAGATGGTCCAAAATGTAGGAAGTTCTCAAGTCGGATCTCTTGACGATTGTTGCTGGCTACACACTTATATACCCACGAATTTGTGTGAAGGTTATAAGGTGCACGTTAGGACTTGTACATGGACAGATGCTTCTATCAGTCTTCTCTGCCACGGAGTCTGCCGGATCTGGAATCTCTCAACTCCGGAATAACACAAGGGCAGAGCTAGAGGTAAACTGCAGGGTAGTGACCACTGGTTGGTGTCTAGCTTTCAACTGATTTGACTGGGGGCGGGAGTTAGATTTATAGGCTCGGTTCTGGACCCTGTAGACAGTAGGGATCTCGAGTCTTATGGACTTAATTGAGCTCTCAATAGATATGGGGACTAGGTAAGATGGTATTTACTGTTGTGGCACAGGGCTATAGGAAGCCTTTATATTTTCATATAACTGAGCCTTAGTAAGAGGTACTATTTTGGCTATACTGGAAGTATTTAGGGGAGGGAGACTGGATCTACTTTGCGAGGAGGATGGGGACAGCTGTGATAGGAGCGTCTCTCTTAGATTGTGCAATCTTCATTCTAAGGTATAGCTGAGGTGCTAATTTAGTGACCCCAACCATCACCACCAGGCCCGCGCGCTAACCCACTGTACTACCACGGACGTACTAAAAGTATAGCAACCTTAGTCCGATTTTTAAGAACCAGGTGATAGTCTCGTGGTGTTATCACGTGATGAGTTTATTGGACTTACCATCTCCGACTATTTTACGCTATACCTGACGTCAACTCGGGTTAGTATTATTGTGGGTGCGGGACATTTTCGAGTATTTTCCCCCACTAACACATCCCCCAACCCCCATCGTTGCCTCTTACAACCCGCCATCATTCCCGCTCGTATCAACCACATTCTCGTGGCTAATATTTCAGAGGAACCCCTGACATTACCGAAAGGTCTCATTATAGGAGACCTCGAAACTTTCGATGACCTCCCCATACATTGTAACGACACCCCTACCAGCCTCCAATTGCCCCCTCTTCCTGAGACACTATCTGACCACCAAAAGAACGGCATGTACGACCTACTGCTGGAATTCAGTGACGTCTTTGCCCAACAACCCACCGAAATCGGACAGACGGATGTAGAACAACACATCATTAACACCACAGGCCCCCCATACGACAACCATCCCGTAGAAAGAACCCCATACAACGTCAGGAAGAGGAACGCCAAGTCCAGGAAATGTTAGAGGCCGGGATTGCCACCCCGTCCATTAGCCGCTGGTCTTCCCCTGTTGTCTTAGTCAAAAAGAAAGATGGGACAACCCGTTTTTGTGTCGATTACAGGAGGTTAAATGACATAACCATTAAAGACGCTACGCCCTTAGCCCGAATAGACGATTCCCTTGACTCCCTATACGGATCCAAATGGTTCACTACCCTCGACTTGCAAGCAGGGTATTGGCAAGTGCCTATCAAGGCCGAGGACCAAAAGAAAACAGCATTTTCCACTAGTGGTGGCCATCACTATGAATTTAACGTCCTACCTTTTGGCCTCTGTAACGGACCCGCCACTTTCTCCCGTTTGATGGAAACGGTATTACATGGCCTAACCTGGGAAACCTGCCTAGCCTATCTGGACGATATTATTGTGTACTCTCCAACCTGGGAAGAACACCTCCTCAGGTTGAGACAAGCCCTGCAAAGAATCCGAGCCGCCGGGTTGAAATTAAAACCCTCAAAGTGCGTGATTGCCCGGAATAAGGTAGATTTTCTCGGACACGTGATATCTGAACATGGTATTGCGCCAGACCCAAAGAAACTTCAAGCCATACAAAACCAAACCCCACCCACCACGGTTAAAGGAATACGTTCGTTTCTAGGTTTAGCCACGTACTACAGACGTTTCGTCCCCCACTTTGCCACCATAGCCAGACCCCTCCACCAACTTACCCACAAAGACACCCCGTTCGCCTGGACACCTGAAAGAGACCTCGCGTTTAACACTTTGAAGCAAAAGCTAATCCAAGCCCCTATTGTCGTTTTCCCTGACTACCAGAAACCTTTCCGTCTTTATACCGACGTATCTCTGTACGCCATAGGTGCAGTATTAGCTCAATTCAGAGATGGAAAGGAACATGTGATAGCGTATGCCAGCTACACACTCACCCCACCCCAACAGAATTACGCAGCCACCAAGAGAGAGTGCTTAGGGATCATTTGGGCACTCAGCCACTTCCGGTCATTTGTGTTGGGCGCAAAACTCGAAATAATTACCGACCATCAATCTTTACAATGGCTGCGTAGGTGCGAAACCAACTCAGCCATTTTGGTACGTTGGAGAGAGACACTAGAGGACTACGACTTTACCATACAATATCGTCCCGGCAAACTCCATACTAATGCAGACGCCCTGTCACGTTTGCCAGTACCAAAAGACCCCCCCACCAACCTAGCCGCCTTACAAAACACTCAATTGGTATCTACCCCCACCTCCCGACAGAATGCCCCCCCAGCCCCCTCCCTAATTCAATCTTGGGAAGCACGAATCAGACCCCCCTGGATACCGTTAAACGTCTTCAGGAGACTGACTCGCTGGGGAGATCAACTTGCCACAGACACTGGTCACATAATCTTGGACCCCACCATAGCCCACGACTACATGATTGCCATCCACGAGGGAAACGGCATACACCTTGGACAAAAGAAAATGTTAAAGATCTTCACAGACCAATACTGGACCCCCAACCCCTCCAAAATTGCACAACGAGTGACAGAATCCTGCAAACCGTGTTTATTGGGAAAGGATAGATCACGCACCCCAGGCCCAGCTGGTACCATTTCTGCCAACAAACCGTTCCAAGTCCTATCCCTCGACATCATGGGCCCGTTCCCTTCTTACGCTGGCAAACGCTATATTGTCACATTTGTAGACGTATATTCAAAATTTCTAATAGCCTGCCCAGTTAAAGACCACACAGCCACCACAGTCGCCACACTGCTTGCCACCGAAGTGTTCCCTATATTCGGCCTTCCCCTTGCTCTTCTATCGGACAATGCCCCCGAGTTTAGTGGACACGTTTGGCAACAATTCACCCAACAATGCGGTATTAAGATTAAACACTCATCCCCGTACTGGCCTCAAGGAAATGCTATCTGCGAACGCAGCCATCGCACCATCAACAACCAGTTACGTACAAGAATGATTGCTCTTAATACCTCAGACTGGCCATCACAACTAAAGATGATACAGTGGGGTATGAACATCTGTCCTCGGGAAGACGGTATTTCCCCTCATGAACGTGTTTACGGTGTACCCCCCCTGTTACTGCCATTCCACCACCACACTCACCTTCCCTCCACCACCTCCACAATTGACCCATTGCAACATCTGCAAAACACCCTCCATACCGCCCAGATCTGTCAAGACACCAAAACTGATAACATCGATGACAAAAACCCTTTCGCCATCCATGACACCGTAATGGTAGCCAACCTCCCTATCACCAACAAGTTAGGCCCTCGCTATGTCGGACCCTACACCGTAATACAAGTCCCAAATGCCTTTCAAGTCACCATCGACTATCACGGCGTGACTCGCACGCTCCGAACTAGATTCGTCCGAGCGTTTAAACCTCTAAAGCCACCCCACACGTCCGACCCTAAATTAAACACCCCTACTCACCCCCTCACTCAGGCTACGAATATTCCCATACAAACCCCTAAGGACCTAAGCCCTCCAGCACCGAACCGACAAATCTTTTCTCAACATACCCCCCAAACTAACCTCCACAAACCCCAAGCCCCCAATATCACACCCTCTTCCACCATGACACCTTCCTTCACTTCTGATAGTCAAGTTCCTCCCCAACTTATGCAAGTACAAAAACCTCCACCCACAACCCCGACCACAACAGAAACCCTCCCGTCTAGCCCTGACATACCTCCACCAGGCACCACAGTGAGAAAACCACCACCCCCACCCCAAACCAAGTACACACCCAACCGCACCACACAATCTACCTCAGTAACCTCACGCTACAACTTACGCCCACGACAAACATCGTTTAAAACCTCCAGAAAACACACCCTACTAACCAAGTTCCGTAGGGCTGCCAGACCACTACCCTCCTCCTCCTCCTCCTCTTCTTCTTCGTCGAATTCTCCCCCACAAAGGGAAAGAAGACGAATAATCACCAGCAAATCACCAACCTCATCAAACAACACACGCCCCTTACCCCAACCCTCCAACTTAAATCTACACTCCTTACCCACCCGTCTAGCCCCCCCCGCATCCGCCCCTTTCCCCTCCACGATCCCCACCACCCCACCCACACACCGACCAACCTCCTCATCTCACCGAACCCCCAACCAACCAACCCCTAAGAAAACCCCCCCAAAGTCACCCCCGAGAAAACCCCCACATGTCATTTACCTATAAAACGTGCTTCCCCTCACTATAAAACATCGTCGAGCGACTCAAGTCCCACGACAAACATCTACCTTCCCACCAGGACCGCCAGAGGTAGAATAATCAACAGACCCATCAGATTTAAAGACAGGGATACAAAAATAACACCCCGTTCTGACACTAAGGACCCAAGCCACACAACACACACACCCCCTCCTTCCCACACACCTCCTTCACCCACCTTACCTAAACCGATTTTGCGCATTGCCTCACTATATATTCCCAACCTACAACACCGCCCAAGAAAACCAAATATCCCCAGGCTACCTTTAGGATCAACTTTTCCTGGTACCTGGCGCGGGGTACGAACCTCTGAAGGGAATTTAACCCCCCTAAAAACCCACAGGTTTTGAGATGCCTTGGGTGGGGTTCGAACCCTGGTTAGTGACTCAACCATCACCACCAGGCCCACGCGCTAACCCACTGTACTACCACGGACGTACTAAAAGTATAGCAACCTTAGTCCGATTTTTAAGAACCAGGTGATAGTCTCGTGGTGTTATCACGTGATGAGTTTATTGGACTTACCATCTCCGACTATTTTACGCTATACCTGACGTCAACTCGGGTTAGTATTATTGTGGGTGCGGGACATTTTCGAGGGCATTACAATTAGTAAATTAGTAACAAAGGTTATATGATTGACTTAAATTAATAGATCCTGATACCCAGTACCGTACTCAAAATCATCCAATCTCTTTCCTTTCGCATTACAATTTCTTTGCATACCGATCTGCATTCTAATATCCTTACACTCCCATTCACATTACAAAACCTGTATCATTCAGACTGTAATGTTAGGTTACTCCTCATTCAGTGGCTTCAGTCGTATTCTCACTCACTTACTCCATTTAGATAATCTTTCTCATCCTGTAACATTCTTATCCAGCATTTACATTTCTGCCAGTGCCTCATCTCATACCAGTATTGGACTGTTAGTCAGACATGCAATCAGTCATACCGGTACTGTACTCTTACCTGGTCATGTCAAACTCTTGGTACCTGGTAGGTAATACATTCCTATTCCGTCTCACGCTCGTCCTGTTCTCATGTGTAGTGACAGGTTCATCAAGTCTACTGTGTATGTCTCTCACGTGTCTGTTGTTTGTGTAGACTGGAACACATATGTCTGTATAATTCCTATCTGTAGATCTAATGGTTGTGGTGTTGTCTGTATTAGTGACTTTTCCATTATTTCTTATGTCAGCGTTTTCACTTGTCATTCGTAAATGACCTCTATTTCGTCTTATCGCTCCATTTTCTGTCTCCACTTCATACGATCGCTTGTCTAATCTCCTGGTTACAACTCCTCATTCCCACTTCTTCTTGCCTAGTGATGTTGGCTTGATTCGCACCACGTCACCTTCAACCAATGGTTCCAAAACTCTCGAACCTTTGTCGTAGTACTTCTTGCTTTTGAGATCTTTCAGCATCTTCTTCCGCTTCACTCGCTCCAACATAATTCCTTTCGGCTCCAACAACTTGCTAGTAGTCGGCAGTAACGTCCTCGTACGTCGACCAAAGTTGAGTTGCGCTGGACTCTCTTCCAAATCTTGCATAGGCGTATTTCTGTAGTCTAGAATCGCCAAAAATGGATCTTCACCACTCTCGACAGCTTTCTTGATTAGTTTCTTCGCCGTCTTGACCGCTGATTCTGCTTTACCATTAGACTGGGGATGATGTGGGCTGCTCGTTCGATGTTCAGAGTCATACTTCTCCGCGAATTCTTGAAATTCTTCACTGCTGAACTGCGGACCATTGTCACTAACTAGTACATTTGGTAGTCCATATCTTGCAAAGTGCGCCTTCAACTTCCTGATAACAGCGCTTGACTTAGTGCTTTCCAGGTAGTCAACTTCCCAGAAATTACTGAAATAGTCCACTGTAACAAGATAGTTGTGACTCTTGATTGTCATAAGGTCTACACCTACTTTCTCCCATGGTCGGCTGGTTTGCTCATGAGTCATCAGAGGTTCTTTTTGTTGAGCTGTAGAGTATGTGTTACAAATTTCACACTCTGAAATGAATTGCTTCAACTCTGCATTCATTCCTGGCGAAAACAAACATTCTCTTGCGCGTCGTAGACAACCTTCAACTCTCATATGTGACGAATGTATAGCGGACTTCATCTTCTGACGTAGACTGGTAGGAATTACAACACGTTCTCCCTTGAAGATCAATCCATCTTGAAATGACAGTTCTGCTCGTACATTAAAGTATGGTTTCAGTATGGTCTCTACTTCACTCTTGTCTTCTGGCCATCCTTTGAGAATTATCTCCTTCAATAGTTGCAATGCTTCATCTTCCTCAGTTGCTTGACGGATTTCTTGCAATCGTTCACTTCGGATGGGTACATAGTCTGTCATGTTAATCTGTTCAAACACCTCTTCCTGCATATCTCTTGTGTTTTGCAGATAAGCTCTTGATAGAGTGTCGGCTAGATACATTTCTTTGCCCTTCTTGTGAACAATCTCGACATCATACTGTAGTATCCTCATCAACATCCCTTGCAGTCGTCTTGGTACACTTGATAACGGCTTATTTTGGATAGCTTCTAGAGGTTTATGGTCGCTCTGGATTGTCGTCTTCCTCCCAAAACAATACTGATGAAACTTGTTCAGTGCAAAGACGATTGCCAAAGTCTCCTTCTCTATCTGCGCATATCGTGTCTCTGTGTCAGTCAGTGCTCGACTTGCAAATGCGATTGGTTTACCCTCTTGAAGTAACGCTGCTCCTAAACCTTTTTGAGATGCATCACATTGAATCTCCAACTTTTGCCCTGGGTTGTAGTACTGTAAGATGGGTGTTTGGGTCATCATCTTCTTGGTCCTCTTGAACGCCTCATCGTGTTCTCTTGTCTACTTCCACTCGGTGTCCTTATGGGTCAGCTTCCTCATAGGCTCCATGACATCCGATAGACTGGGTACAAATTTACTCAAGTAGTTCACCATTCCAGACAGTCGTCGTACTGCAGTCACATCCTCTGGTGCTTGCATCTTCACGATTGCTTCAATCTTCTTTGGGTCAGCCATCAGACCATCCCGCGAGATCTTGTGACCTAGAAATGTGATTTCTGTACTACCAAGCTCAGTCTTTGCTCTGTTCAGCCTCAGACCCTTTGCTCGGCATCTGTCCAGTAGGTTTCTCAGCTTTGAGTCATGATCCCTTGCAGCTTCTTCATCAGTGTCACCAACTCTAAAGACCAAAATGTCATCAGCAACACAAATTACGCCTTGTAGATCATCCAGAACCAGTTGTAGCTTCTTCTGAAAAAATTTGCTGCTTACAGCCAGACCAAAAGGAAGTCTGTTCCACCTGTATCTCCCATACGGTGTTTGAAATGTTGTCAGCTTGCGTGATTCTTCATCCAACACACAGTGCCAGTAGCCATTCTTGAGGTCAAGCTTGGAGAAAACTTTGGCTTTTGCAAGGTCAGGCAGAATGTCGTCGATTACCGGTAGAGGGTGCATCTCTCTTATGAGTGCTTTGTTCAGAGCTTGAGGGTCAATGCAAATTCTCAGATCCCCCGACTTCTTGGTTCCTGCTACCATTCGACTTACCCATTCTGTAGGCTCGTCGACCTTAGTAATGACATTTTCCTGCTCCAACTGCTCCAGTTTTTCTTTAACCTTCGACTTGATGCTCAATGGTACTCTACATGAAGGAATTGCAATAGGTTTCACCGACTCATCCACTGTTAGATGAACATTTCCTGGTATCTTGCCAACTTCATCAGCAAATACGTCTTCGTAGTCTGTTAGGATGTCATTCATTGCACAGATGTTTTCATAGTTAACTGTGATGAATCCCATCTTCTCAGATGCTCGCTTACCAAGAATTGGTGTAACAACCTGTTTCACAACAACAAACTCAACAGAATAGTACCTTTGTGGTTGCTTGCAGTTGCAGACATCAATCCTACACTTTCCCAACGGCTGAATTGTAGTATAGTTCCACATTTGAAGAGTTGACTCACACGGCTGTAGCTCTGCGTCCGGTACCAGATGACTTGGAATGGCATTCACACTTGCCCCGCTGTCGATCTGGAACTTCACTTTATTACCGTTGACCATGAGATTAGCCATTATGTGTTTTCCTCTGGATCCGGTTGATACGTTCATGATGTATTCCCGTCCTCTTGAGGTATCTTCTGAGTCGTCGCTTTCTTCTGTGTCTCCATCTTCTACCGCATGGACTCTGCGTGATGTCTTCTTTTTGCCTCCTGTCGCTGCGCTTCTTGGTGCTCCGCCGGTCGCTGCATTACTTGGACATTTCTTGGCATAGTGTCCCGTTTTCTTGCATTTATGACATTTGGCATCAGTTGCAGGACAGTTCTTCTTACCCCAATAATGTGTTAAACCACACCAGTCGCACTGCGTGAGGTTAGGCTTAGTCTTTGTTGTTTGTGGATTACTCTTCTTCTTGGGTTTTGCACTGAGTTTGTGTAGAGACTCCTGCTTGTCACTTCGAAATGCTGTCATTGATCTCCTTGAAGTTTCATAGGGAGTACACATCTTAAGTACAACATCTAGAGTTAGGCTATCCTCCCTAAAGAATTTTTCCCGAAGTGTATCCTCTTGGCAACCAAAAACAATTTTATCCCTCAGAAGTTCATCTTGAAGTTCTCCATATCCACAGTGTCTTACCAAAGTCTTCAGCCTAGTGATAAAAGATTCCAAGGATTCATCTTTCCTTTGCATGCTATCATGAAAGTTGTACCTCGCCATCAGCTGCTCATCTCTTGGTGAAAAATGCTTGTCAAATTTCCCAATTAATGTTGCATAAGTCAGGGCAGATTCATCTTCTATGCCAAAAGATTCGTAGATATCTAGCAGAATGTCACCAGTCAACAATTTCGCTATTTTAATATCATCACTCTTACCCTTCAGACCGTTGCCAATGATGTAAAGATCGAGTTTCTTCTTGTAACGCCTCCACACCACTGCTTGCTCAATCTCAGACTTGCAGACGAATAAAGGCTGTGAAGTGGATGCCATGACGTCACTCATATCTTTCGACTTTTTGAGGTTAAATCCAAGGATAACTCACTATTTCAGCTGTAGAACTTAGTCAGCAGTACTTCATTCACACGTACACTGCTTACCCAGCTGCCACCATGTTGATATGCGTATATATATCGGGTTCTTAATGAGACACACTGGATAGGGGTTCACATATATTGGGAGAGTCTGGTTACACGCTTCTTGTCGTCAAGGGAGGTTTAGGAAGCCATGCCTTGATATCGGCTCGCCTGTAGATTATATATTTAGCTTACAATATTATTACCAATATTGTAACACAGCTATTCTGATATAATAGGCCTAGTCTAATCTAATTATATTAGCATGAACATTTATAGGCCTATCATATTCATAGCCTATGTTATAATGTTACTGTATATCATTATATGCTTTATTTATTTATTATAACCTAAACAATAGTGTGTGCATGTTACATGTAGATTACAGATTCCAAATACCTGTAATTACTTTTGTTTACAAATACACCTAGGCTAATTAGTGGTCATTTTCAAGAAGAGGCTCGCATCGTTAATAGGCTACTGGTTATTTTTATCCCAAACTTTCAGAACACATACACACACACACACACACATTTCCTCCAATTTTATAGATATTCTTATTAAGGGAGTAAGCAAATTCAAAGGTGTGGCTTGGAAGGGTGGGGGAGATTACCGTACTGCTTGGGAAAGGGTGAGGTTTGGGAACTATATATATACACTATATTTATATGTATTTGTGTATTGGCACAATTACCTCAATATAGCTTTGCATATGGCTTCAAAATGCTCCTAGAATTGCTCAGCTGATTAGGCTCGCTTCGCTCGCCACCCCGCCCTTCTAGGGCCGCTGAATGGGCCCCTTTGAACCCTTTTCAGGGGGCCCTTTAACCAGTTTTCCCTGTAGAAAATTTAGATCCAGTCCATCACTGAGTCAACTCTTACACAAAAACCTTTACCAAATCTTTGCAAACCCCACAAGGCCTTTGTGGCAAGACCCTGGCAAACTATAACCGGGCCCTCCCAAACACCCAAAACATATCTAAATAAACCCCGTAATAAGCCCTCCAAAACTAGTCGAAAGATGCTACCACCAATATCTTCTCCACCACAACAGCCAGAGACGCCCAACACAGTTCTGCATCACCGCGACTACAAGGGCTACCCATAAAGGTAGCTGCTGCCCCTGCTGCCCCTTCTACTCCTGCAGAAGACCAAACCTCTTCCTGCGTGCCCTTGCTGCCCCGAAGCACATCCAACCTGACCATGCAGCCAGAAGAGACACTACGCACGCTGGCCAGACCTAAGGGAAGCAATCAGCCTGCTGGCTTGAGACAAATATTTGAATCCTGTAAAGGAATTCCAAAGGTAGAAAGGAAAAAGGATACAAAGGCGTGTCATAGTAGGCTACACAACTTGGGCTATTACCTAAATGGGCCAGTTGTTAGGATCTCTAAACAGGCCTAACCTAGTTGTTGTTCAATACAATCCGGAAGTAACTGAGGCTTGTCACCTCACACAATCTGGATCATTTCTTAACGAAGACCAGTTGCCGGGAACTCTTAATGGGCCAGGCCAGATTGCAGTGGAATACAATCCAAAGGTCCTTCAGGACTGAGGAAAATACTTGCAATCCAAGCGACCACGGCTATCTCTGAAAGGGGGTTGTGCACGGGAGGATTCAGGGAAACCCAGAGCTCGAGTTGTTCCTCCTGTAGATCCTTCGGGAATCTCTGATGAACAATTCTTACCTAAACAGAAACACTCAAGACAAAAGATAGTGTCGTCCTCTCGTTTACCTATAGCAGGTCCATCAGCTAAAGAACAAACAGCTAGAGGAAGGTAATATTCAAGTGGCCTTACCCAACCTACCCAGTACCCCGGGCAAATCTATTGAGATTCCCAGGGTCAAAGAAAGGAGTTCTGTTACCGAGGACTGTGTGCGTGTCGACCGAGCGGACCAAAAGGAGAAGAGCCGAGTCCAGAGACGAGAGAGAGTGTACCTGGAGTTGTTTGGCCTCAAGTAGGAGCTTCGTGAACGTGTTGACCTACAGTGCCCCAAGTCTTCAGCCAGTGTTCTTTCCCGTGACTCCAGAGCCTCCTTTAGATTGATGTGCAGGATTCGAAGTTGCATAATAAATCGTAGGCAGTGTCCACCAACCTTTAACTGTCTTCGTGGTGTGATGCATAAGGTGTTGATTTTCGGTGTGAGCATCCTGGGTTCGAATCCACGGACTGCCACATGTGTTTGTAAATGTCATTAATCGATTTTAGGAGTATGGTTGGTTGTTGGAAGGAACATAATAATTGATATTGGTTCAGGGGTAATTTATCGAGAGGACTTCCCTAGTGGTTAAGGCCCCATTAATTGCTCTTTCCATTCACATATGCATAGCCTACGTGAGATGCAGTTGGGATGTGTGTACATGCTTAGATTTATATGCAGGTCGCAGGATTCGAAGTTGCATAATAAATCGTAGGCAGTGTCCACCAACCTTTAACTGTCTTCGTGGTGCGATGCATAAGGTGTTGATTTTCGGTGTGAGCATCCTGGGTTCGAATCCACGGACTGCCACATGAGTTTGTAAATTTCATTAATCGATTTTAGGAGTATGGTTGGTTGTTGGAAGGAACATAATAATTGATATTGGTTCAGGGGTAATTTATCGAGAGGACTTCCCTAGTGGTTAAGGCCCCATTAATTGCTCTTTCCATCCACATATGCATAGCCTACATGAGTTGCAGTTGGGATGTGTGTACATGCTTAGATTGATATGCAGGATTCGAAGTTGCATAATAAATCGTAGGCAGTGTCCACCAACCTTTAACTGTCTTCGTGGTGCGATGCATAAGATGTTGATTTTCGGTGTGAGCATCCTAGGTTCGAATCCACGGACTGCCACATGTGTTTGTAAATTTCATTAATCGATTTTAGGAGTATGGTTGGTTGTTGGAAGGAACATAATAATTAAGTAAACTTCTTTTCGTAGTGGTAATGCGATTTAGTGAAGGGTTAACATCCCAGGTGTAACGAGTGTCTTATAATATTAACGTAACTAGAGAAGTCTTTTCTTCTCTCTTTTACTTGATCTTGTGATCCCATTTTAGGGAAACATTACACTACTTGATCCGGATATCGATGTATATACTTTCTCGAGTCTTCGGATTCCCGGGGCTCGTCATAGAGAAA
Source organism: Paralithodes platypus (assembly GCA_032716605.1). NCBI lineage: Eukaryota > Metazoa > Arthropoda > Malacostraca > Decapoda > Lithodidae > Paralithodes > Paralithodes platypus. The sequence continues at coordinate 33,699,011 of CM064487.1, forward strand.
ATATACATACCAGATACCCTAGTGAAATTATATACACCTGTACACGTAATTCAGATAACCCGTATACACCTAAGGTTGTTTGTCTATGTCGCCAGGTTCATAATTAAAATCAGTGAGCGTTTGCCAAGCAGAGTTGAGTGCTTCAATGCTATGCTTTGAATTAATGTTGTGTTAGCGTAACATACTCTTTGTAGATAATTATTATCTATCTGTTATGTATACTTTGTCAGTGAATCATTATCACTAGTATTCATCTTTGATGTTTTAGATCATTCTTATGTTAATTCTATAGCTGTTCAGTCTTTGTTGATATATACCTTCTGGCCCAGACGGTATTTAAACCTTTTATGCACCCTCTGCAGATCCATTTCAGAGATCCGATTTAGAGCGATTTACATGTACTTTGAGGATATTTCCTTCTATATGTTATACCAATAATTTGTCTCTATTGACCTCACCATATTGCTGTCTAATATTGATTATCATTATCTGTGAGACGTTGATCTCTATAATTTGTACTATTATAATATTTATTGTATCACCCATCATTATTAATCTATTGAGACGTACATGTATTATGAACCTCTGCTACCATTGAATAAAATATTGTGTTGACTTGTCATGTGCCTTTGTTTATTACCTGTTGTTAGTGTATTGTATTGGAATAGTGTCAGCCCTCGCCCAGTTAGAGAGTTAGAAGTTGTATCAGAATATCTCGCGTTTCTCCAGAAACGTGGCACAACACAGGCTATAATTAGACAATGTTCTTTAGCTTTGGCAGGCCCTCTAAGAATATAAGAGGTAAAGTGTATATCAATGAATACTCGGATTTCCCAAAGTTCTCCTTAACCCTGCTCAGGTAATGTTCCAGGAAGTGTAACAAAATTAGCAATGTGGCCCCATATGGGGACCGGCACTTTAAACGGCTCTCACCCGAAAACTAGTTGATGGATTTTAAATTTCTTGTTCCCAATAGAAACTACAATTAATGCTTAATATTATGTTAACCCGGGAACTGCTGGAAGACTCTTAAGAGTTCCCCCGGCGGACTGCGGGAAGACTCTTAAGAGTCAGGGAAAAAAAACAAATTTTAAACCGAAAAAAAAAAAAAAAAAAAAATTGCCCCTGGGCCATGCCAAATATCACTCCTCCACCTCCCCTCCTTCCCCAGTTTCCTCCCATCCTTCAGTTATCACCTATTTTCCCTGTTATTCCCTTTTCCTGTGGTCTATTTTTGTGCTAACATTAGCGAGTTGGTAGCAGAGCGTTGTCATCACTGTTAGCAAGCGAGTGCAAGAGAGAGAGAGAGAGTATCGATCGACAGTCTCTCTCCAGAGGTGGAGGAAAGTGGTGGGCTGGGAGGTTGCCTCAGCCATACATTGTGTAACTCCCGGCCTGTATCGCCGATTTTGACCATCCAAACGCTGTTTCCACTTGTTTTATTGTTGTAACAGGTTAATACCTTTATAATCAACCTATAATAGGTGCATATGGATAAGTATTAATGCTATTTATGGTAAACTAAATATTTTAGTGATGGGAACAGCTCAAATACGTCAGCACAGGAGTGTGGTGTCTCATACCCGCCATGCGCACTTCAGAGGTTAAGAGCAAATTACACTACTGTAAATATTAAGTCATATATATACAAAAAAATTGTGAAAAAAAAAGGTCAACAAAAGGGAGGCATATCTCATACATTACATAAGCTGGATTAATTTGGTTACAGAGCTGTGGAGGGTATGGCTGAGGGTCTTGGGTGACAACAAGGCAGAACTCTGGGGCTAAAAAAAAGTTCGATAGGAAGGGGATATTTGTAGTACACATTTGGGATTATGGACCCCATATGGTGACCGGACAGGTTGCTACAGGAAAGGGGAGGAGAGAGAGCGGCGGCTCACACCCTCTCCCAGTTGTAGGACGATGCGGACTGACTGCTCATCTTCAAAACTTCTTGCCATCGGCCTCCGGCCGTGAAATATTCGCGAAAAACCTGTTTTACGCATATTTTTTGGCCCATATGGGGCCAATATGCATGAGCAGCGCTAAACTAAATAAAATCGTCTACTAATAGCCAAAATAATAGGAAGAAATGCGTACTCTAATACGAAGGGTTAACACAGCTAGTGTTGATATACCATCAACTTATAGGAAGGGGGTGTTACTTTATTTATGTATTTATTTATTTATTTATTTTTTTATTTATTTATTAATTTTGTATCTATATAATTATCTATTTTTTTTTATTTGTGTATTTTTTACAAATGTATTTGCTCCCTAGATATCCATCAAGCTAAAAAATAAAAACTAAGAAAAGAAAATATAAAAGCATATAAAAGCACCACAAGAGATAAATGTGTACACTTTTCAGTAGAAAAATGTCCCGGCCAAAGGCTGGTTTCTACCTAATTTACAGGCTTGTTATCGCTTGCCAGGATATAAAAGATACCTAAATGACACAAGAGGTCTTAATATTGACAAAGAAATAGGACGAAAGGTCTTACCTGGTTCTTTCAAGGAGAACTAAGGTTGCTATCCTATTGTACGTCCGTGGTAGTACAGTGGGTTAGCGCGCGAGTCTGGTAAACCTACTTAGGTCCCTAACCAGGGTTCGAAACCGTGCCAGGCCACTGGGCAGGCCTGGGGATTTTCGGGAGGGTTTTATAGGCAGGTCATTTGAGCATAAATCCAAAGATGTAATCCTAACCTCTTTACAATTCCTTAGTCTGCCCTCTCCTGGAATATTGCGTTCAATCCTGGGGCCCTTACTACCAAAAAGATATAGACAAGCTAGAATGAGTTCAACGTAGAGTTACCAAAATTATACCTTGCTTATAAAACAAACCAGACGAGGAGCGTCTTAGTGAATTAAATCTATTTCCTTTAAGTTCTTTAACCCAGCGCAGATTAAGAGGCGACTTAATTCAAGTGTTCAAAATCATCAAAGGCATCGACAATATGAACTGTAATAAATATTTCACTATTGACCAATCAAATTACATGCGGGGGAACGGTAGCAAAATTATTGGTAACTCTTTTAACTCACATGAGTCTAAGAATTTCTTCTTCAATCGAGTTATCTTGTGGAGTGGGCCTCCCTGAGATGTCATAGACTGCAGCACCGTTGATTCTTTTAAACTTCGCCTAGAGATACTCTTCCAACTAGTACCAGACCGACAACCCCAGAGGAGACTTCACAACAGTCTGCTGATACCAGGTTCCTATTTATACTGCTAGGTGAAATAGAGGCACAGGGTGTAAGGAGATTAAATTTGTTTGTTTACAATGGAGTGCCTCAGGGATCAGTCCTGGGGCCAGTTTTCTTTCTTATCTGTATAAATGGCATTGATGTAAGACTAAATAACACTATCTCAAAGTTCGCTGATGACATAAAAATAGAAAATTCAGAATTAACCGAAGAATACAGAAATATACCGCAATCAGATTTAAATCAAATAGTCGAGTGGTCAGAAAAATGGCAGATGCAATTCTATGTTGCCAAATGTCAGGTCTAACAAATAGATAATAAAAACCAATACAGTAATATGAATACAAGATGAAAGGCCAAACAATTAAAATAACTGCATTAGTTAATGACCTGGGGGTTCTAATATCTGAAAACTTAAATACCTCTGATCAATGTGCAGCAGCTGCAAACAAGGTCAACAAGGCATTGTAATTTATTAAACGAAATTGTACATATAAAAATGAGAACATTATAGTACCGTTTTTCTAAGCATGGTCATGTCCCATCTTGAATTATACAGTATGTCAGGTAAATATCAGTAGTATACAACATTTCCCAGCTTCTTTCTTGACCATGAATTTCCCAATAGAAAAAATGTTCACATTCTGTTGTTGTTGTTGTTGTTGTTGTTCCCTAAGCTGCCTGGCCTAACAGTCCCGAGTCCCTAAGGAAGGCCATGGCCACGGTCGGGCTTTTCCACAGAGCTCTCAAGGAGTGTAGATTGTGTTGTTGGCGTAAGTGGTTGTGTGAAATGCAGTCTTCTATGATGTGTTTAATGGTATGGGGTGCTGTGTTACAACCTGGGCAGGTGTCGATGACGGAGTCATCCAGTCTCTTCTGATAGCTCAGAAGAGCTGAATGGTGTCTGCATCTCAGCCTGGCCAGGTGGACTCTGTCCTCGCGAGGAAGGGAGGATTCAGAAGGATGGAAATTTCGGGAGGTCGTGCCTACAGCTACGTGTTGTCTATGAGTGAGTGGATGGAACGGCGAGAGGGTGACCGGTCAACTCAACCAGTAGCTCTCAACCAGTACTAAATCAACCAATACGGTTAGGTTAGGTTAGTACTATATTTTGGCACTGGTTTGGTTGGTTTGGGTTAATTTGGCACTGATGAGAGCTACTGGTTGAAATGGTCTACTGGTTGAGATGACATGGAACCGTCCAAATGTTTTGTGGGCTAGTGACCTGAGGGCGTTAAGTCTGGGTGTCGGTTTCTTTTTCGTGTTTGTGGTGTGCTGTTTGAATGTCATTTGAGTATCATGTTACTCCTAGGATTTTGGGTGAGTGAGTGTGTGTTAGGGGTGTGTTGTTTATGGTGAGTTGCGGGGAGTATGCGTGATCTGTCCAACTTGTGAGGAGGGTTGCTGTGGATTTGGCTGGGGCCTACTTGAGTCTGTTTGTAGTGCACCAGTCATGTAATGTGTTGAGATAGGGTTGAAGGAGACTTAATTGTTGCTGTGCCTGGGTCTTGGTGTGTGCATGTGAGTGTTGTGTCGTCTGCATAGGAGGCTATGTTTATTTGGGGTGTATTGGGTGTATTTATATCATGCATGTATAGATTGAAGAGTGCGGGTGACAGGACGGATCCTTGCGGGACTCCGTTTGGGAAATTTCTGATGCTACATGACTGACCGGCAAAAGATACGTGTGCACATCTGCCTGCTAGGAAGTTGGCCAGCCACCTTTTTGTGTTGTTGTGCATGTTTGTGTCGTAGATTTTGTTTGTTAGGTTGTGGCGGGGATGGCATCGAAGGCTTTACTAATGTCGAGTGTGGCAAATAGTGATCTGTGTGGTGGTCTGGCTGAGTTGATGCCGTCAAAAGCTCTTTGTGTAAGATCTGTAAGAGGAGTGTTTGTGGAGTGCAGTGGCCTGAAGCCATGTTGTGTTGGAGCTAGGGGTAAGGCGTGTGTAATCAGTTGTAGTACAAGGCGTTCTATGACTTTGGAGGGGGTGTAGTGGAGTGTGATAGGGCGGTGTGAGGAGGGTAGTGCGGGATCTTTGTTGGGTTTGGGGAATGTGATGATGACACCATGCTTCCAGATGTCTGGTATTGTGTTGTGTGAATAACTGTAGTTTGATATGTTAGTGATCGAGTGCTTGTATGCCTTGTGGTCCCAGGTGTCTGAGGTGTATGTTGCTTATGTTGTCTAGGCCACAGGCGAGTAAGTGCTTGAGACTGTTGATGATGTGCTTTGTCTGGTAGTTGGTGAAGGGTGCATAGTCTGGGTCTGTGGGGAATTGTCTCTTTCGTCGGATGACATGTCGGTCGTCTGTATGGGGTTTTAGGTGGCTGACATGAGAGAAGTGATTAATGAGTGTTTTCTTGTTGTTTACGTGAAGGAGTAGAGTCTGTTGTTGTGATTGCAGCGCGTTGCTGGGATCCAGTGGGTTAGCTCCCATTTGGGAGATTATTTACCTCTGCTATGTTACCTGTATTTAATCTGAGAATGGTCCCCCCCCCCCCCCAATATTTGTATAGCCAAATATCGTTGATATTAAAACCTTTTGTCCCATTCCTTTGACGTTTATAAGAAGCTTCGTTCCATTCAGATGTCTTTGTTTTCCTGACGAGCAATAGCGACCCTGCTATTTAGTCAAAACCAGCCTTCGACCTGGCCATTTTACTAGTGAATGAAATATGTACAAATTTAACTTTAGGGGACGTCTGGGGTACTTGAAGGGGAATCTGAGTGACATACAAAAATTGCAAACACCATCAAACCCCTCACCAATAACTAAAAACACCACAATAACCACCCAAAACGTCAGATTAGCCTAGCTAGTGTTAGAAAACTTGTCTATATAACTGTAAACCTCTCAGTTTTAGACAGTCGTGAGTGTATCCCTGGAACAGCTATGAGTCATGTCCTTGAGAATAATAATATAGAAGACTCTGGGATACCTGGTCGGGCGGAACGGTTGGAGAGGTGATTGTTTACTGTAAAAAGGAGTACTGTAGCCTACACCTTAGTATTTGAAAGGTGTAATGACTGTAGAATGGAGTACTGTACACCAGAGTATTTGAAATGTGTACTGTACTGTATTGTAGAACAGAGTATTATACTTCCGAGTAGTTTAAATATATAGAGTACTGTACATTTCAGTAGTTGAAAATTGTACTGTAAAAAGAAGTATGCATGGTTAATTGATAGGTATTTTACTGCACTGTAGAAAAGGTATATATATATATATATATGTGAATGTGTCTACCCTTTGAATCTGTGAGTCTAAGTAGGCCTATGCTCCATGTGTTAAACGCATAATGTAACGTGCAAATGTAGCAATCAAGCATATTGTTAGCAAATAATTTTCAATTCAGAATACTTCTCCAATACAATTTTATTTTTTTTATTTTTTGTTTCCCAATGTATTAAATCCAGTGTCCTTGACGGTAAACACATAAATAAGCAGATAATGCACTGTCATTATTATTTACTTCATTAAACTAACCGTGTTCAAGCAATTTTGAGATTAAGCACTTTACGTAATTATACACAAATGCGCAAATGTGGCAACTATGTAATCTTCAAAATCTACAAATAATTGTGCTATATTCGTAAGTAGAACATATCGTAGGACTACAATATACAAAAGCGGAAACAAAACTCATTCAAAAATGTCAGTGGTTTATAGACGACGTAGAAATTAAAAACCTTGCTAAAAACCCATAAGTCAACGTGGCACCACTGTAAGAGCTCAGTGCAGCCGACGCCTTGAGGGACAGAGGTGGTCTTTTACTCCGCGTCATATTTACACCTCAAATCACGGTAAGTCTTCGTGTTTTGACTTATATTTTGTACTCTAGGGGTGTATGAGAGTTGTGTGCTTGTGTTTGAGTTAGAGTGGCGGTCTGTTAGTGCGTGGGAGTAACGGGATAGCGATGGAAAGTGATACGAATGTTTGTTTGGGTAAGGGAGGGACCAACATGAGTAGCCTAGGTCCCTTCATTCAATATTTCTACTAATATCCCATTTCCCTTATGTTTCCCGTATTTCCACGTATACTTCTGCGCTAGCTGTGTGTACGTAACCAAATATCGAAAGAATCCCGTCAAATTAGCATAGTGACTCATGAGTCATGCAAACGTTCTGAGAAATTCGCGAAACATTATGGAACAGGAGGGGAAACTAGTGGAAATTAGGACCAAGCTACTCCGTATATTTACGTAAAAGGGGGTAGCCTATATTGGTTTCTATAATGTGTATGTAGGCTATACGATACCCTAGGGCTAGAGCCTCTAGGATGTAGCCTATGTAGGTTAGGTTATTTTTACGCAATAGTGAATTTTAGAACCTGTTCTCCCCGCATAAAATTTCGCTTCGTACCCAATCGTACCATACCAATTTATCTAAAAACGCAGTGAGGGAGTCTTTCATTTTCATATTAGCCTAAGTAGGATATATATACGAATACTGATCGACTACTTTCTCAGGTTTCTCTGCCTCCACCCTTGTTTGGAGGTGTTAATTTTATATTAGCATACGTATAATTCCTTGTGGTAATAGGCTAACTGGCGAGGTGACATTATGTGGTTCACCTTTTCGGTATACCATCACTAATTTGTTAGTAATTGTTTAGTGTATGGCCTCCTCCTAAAGAAAATGGTTTTTTGAGCACAGACTAAACCAAACGTTCACTACTGTATTTACATAGCTGGTCATTAACCTAACCTGGGCATCCTGGGGGCTGCCGCCCCCAGACCCCCGCTGGTCTTGGGTTGAAAAGTGATAAAAAACGCATATCTCTTGCCTCATTATTCAAAGTTTTGTATTTGGTTTAATATGCACTTCCCAGGTCATTTTAACAGTTCTATTGCTTCTATATATCATAATACACCATAGAATCCGTTTAGTATAACTAAATAAGTTGGTCACCAATTATTTTGCAATATTTGAAAACAAATTTGGATTTTATATGCTCTAAACATAATATGAAAATGTGTTTTAAGCCTCGGCAAAACCTAATAAAAAATATATGGTACTAAAATGGAATTTTGTCGTAACATGGCTGTCAATGCCTTCCTATAGACGGCACCGATTCGTACACACGCCATATTCACCTGTTTCCCGAGGTCTGTCCACCAGCTTTTTAGTCCACTCCACCTGCCCATCTCTGTCGATAGGTTGGGTTGTTTGGTTAGGTTAATATACTAGGTCTCAGAAACAAGATTCGTAGTTGAGGTAGTATATACGGTATCTGGACACTTCGAGCGAATTCATATTCGAACGGAGGCGCATTTAGGTTAGGTTAGGTTAGATTGTGCATCCGCTCGATCAGGAATTCGCTAGAAGTGACTCGCATTCGTATTTACAGATACGGCCGAATACCGGTAGGCTACTAAATGGCCGCCGGCCCAACCGCCATGTTGTATCCCACGTAGGCCTACTAGGTACTACGGACACATTGTAGGCGTTAGGTGTGGGTTAGGCTTGTATCCAATGTACTAGGTCTATGTACTGGATATTTATGATTTAAATAAGTGCTACGTTTTCAATAAATCTGGTTATATGGCTTTGCAATTAGGGAAATCATGAGCCGATTTCCGACGTTTAGTTAGTCTTTTTCGATTCTCAAAATACGATCCAAGTTTTGCCAAAAATTGGCTCGGGTTTTCCAAAATTATGCTTTTGGGAGTTTGCAATTTAGGGAAACATGAGCCAAAATTCTAAGTTAGGTTACTGTAATTTGTTTACTCTTAAAATTCCCAAAATCCGAGCCAAGTTTTGCCAAAACTGGCTCGGGTTTTCCAAAATTCGGGTTTTATGGCTTTGCAATTTCGGGAAACCTGAGCCAAATTTCTAAATGAGGTTACTGTCATTTTGTTGTCTACAAACTCTCAAAATCCGAGTCCGCTTTGGCCAAAACTTGGCTCGGGTTTTCGAAATATTGGGTTTTAGGCCTTCGATATACCTTAAAACCCGAGCCAAGTTTTGCTAAAATACGTTTTAAGCGCCGTTTTACGCATTTAACACCCTCATTTTCCCTGTACTTCATAGCCCTCCCCACTATCGGGCGGCGTGTCTTAAGATCGTTGTACAATGGGGAAAACGGTTTCGCCGAGGGTTGTAATTATTTCCAAACACTATATATTGATGAAAACTAACAGGGAAAAATAAAAAAAATCCATGGGAAAGTTGGTGACCATCTTATTTAGTTTTTCCGACGGATATAAGAATGGTTTAATAGTTCCCAGTATAGCCTACAGCATAATATACATCCATGCCCAATCACGATTCTATTTAAATTGATAGCCTACTTTACTTAATTTTATTGGTACGATTTTAGTTACTGGACACCTATTTGACAGGTACCGCCAACGATTTAATACATATTTTTTTTTCGGTTTCCACGCATCCAACACCAAGCTACACCCTTTTCGATTCAATGTTATTTTAATACCACGAATTTTGTTGATATATTTGAAGATAAATATTGAATCTATATGCTCTGAAGATCATAAGAAAATTTGTTTTAACTCTCGGCAAAACCTAATAAAAAAGTATGGTACTAAAATGTCTTTTTCACAATACGGTACCTTCAGTCATCGATAGCTCTAAAGATCATATGAAAATGTGTTAAACCCTCGGAAAGACCTAATATAAAAGTATGGTACTAAAATTTAATTTTCGTAACAAGGTTGTCAATACATTAGGTACTTTCCCGTTATCATTGTACAATCAAGCTGAAAATTGCAAAGTAAACACCATAGACTTCATCGACTTTCTTTCACCTTCGTATAATCGACAGCCAATTTTTTTATTTTTTTTATTAAGGGATTAGCACTCAACCAGCGGGGGTGTGGGGGCGGCAGCCCCCACCCATAATACTAGATTAGGTTAGGTAAGGTTGTTAGGTTAGCCTAATGTCTTTTAAAATCACTATTGGGGGGGGGGTCTCAACATCGATCGATAGGCCTAATGGGGAAAATAGGTTTTTCCCGTGATTTCTAATTAATTACAAACACTATATATTGATGCAAATGACCTATTTTGTTTATTAAAAAACACTTGGAAAATTCGTGGTATTAAAATAAAAAAAATCCGACAACTCGGATGCGTTCGTGGAAGTAGCGTCGCTTTGTTTACTTTACGCTCGGAGTGACTTCCCGGTCCCGCCGCCTTGGCGATCGACTTCAAATGGCTAAGCTTATATAACCAGTTGTTGGGTCCATTTTTTTATAAAGACTTGTGTTATAGGTCCCCCCACCCCCCCCCCGTGAATTATAATAATCGTCATGTATGTGGCCAGCAGGGGGCAAGTAAAACAGCTCTGGCCGTAGTAACCTAGAGCGTCCTGGGTTACGGTAAACAAACAGCGACGACGGACTCCCACTCCCCCCGCCGCCGATTTTCGGCACAAACGCGCCGTTTTATTCTCGTCGAAAACCACATTTAAAAAATTATTATATCGTTTTCAATACTATTACCGGACCAGAAAAAGGTGTAGCTTGGTGTTGGATGCGTGGAAACCGAAAACAAATATGTATTAAATCCTCGGTGGTACCTGTCAAATAGGTGTCCAGTAACTAAAATCGTACCTTTTTATTGCATTAGGTTAGCTAATTAAGTAACATTTTGTAAAACTAAATCGAAATAGAATCGTGATTCGGCGCTAAAGTCAAGACATAGGCCTACCGGTGTAGCCTAGCAGGAAATCCGCAGGCCGCCATTAATCAATGTTTGTTTTTTGCCCCTGCTGGCAATATATATGATATTCAGATAATGACAATAGGTGATTGTATCCCACAGCAGTTAAAGTAGACTGGAACGTGATCGCCAGCGTACGAGTTACCTGTTATGAAGATCCATACCTGTAAGTGGCACCGATTAGCACGTCGCCCATCGGTAATTTGTTTAGGGTTTATTCCCCTAGATGGGTTGCCCGCCAAGGCTATCGAGTCCCATCCACCCGGAAACATCCCTTTCAGATACTAGGGGGAAAACTACCTAGCTAACTCCTGTACTCGTGTACTGTAAATGAAGCGGCCGATATGCCCGGATACTACATCCATAACACTTTTTGGATAATGGGAAAATATTGATTTCCGGTATAAATCACTTAGCCTATAGAAAACAATAAATAACACACATCATCACACATCCACATAGAAGAAAACTAATAACAATAATACAAAACAAAACTCAAAAAAATTACGGTGGTGCGACTCTACATATTTACTGCAGATTCAGGCCTAGGATATGCCCCCCGGGCCCCCCCCCCCCCCCCTTCTGTCCTCCCTTACATAGGAATCATTAGTTTACATAATTACTTGTAGTATAGGTATATTTAGCATAAACATGAGAATGGTTCTCTATTTCATTGAATAAACACATTTACAAATATTTGATGTTTAATATTTGTGTGATATGACCCAGCCAGGGCTCGAACCCAGGCCAGTAGTGCAGCACTCCAACACCTTTACCTCTTGGCCACCGAGGATGGAAGGCTTTCCCCCTAAACTCACAAAGACAACTTTTTCTATTGTTTATCTTATTTGCGTGACTATCGTGGATATTACAGCAAGCACCTACCTAACTACTGTATATAAGTTAATTTTGGGTACCGGTAGTTTATAATAGATAACTTAGATTCGGAGAGGTTCGGACAATTGACCACTTGCGAGTTTCAGGCTATAAGGAAGTTGGAGCCGTGAACAACGATATTAAACAAAAATGCAATTATAATGTACGTTTCTGATGAATAAATAGTAGGCTATGTAAAATTGGGTTTTATATATTTATAAATATACTACGACCGTACTTTAGCTGTAAATTATGTTAAATATCATTCTCTACAGCTCCAACTTCCTTATAGAACGAAACTCGCAAGTCGGCAATTGTGTAGGATAAACTAGAAATTACAGATTATGTGCAAAGTATTAAAGCGAAAGTCGATATAGATAATATTTAAGTGTACGATCCAGAGTAAGGGGCAAGGGAACGCGAAAGTGGTTCCGGACCCTAAGAATTGGAACTCTAATTGTTGTTTCTGTTCGGGCTCTGTCTCGAGTAGGCCACCCTGTAGCCTAATTATACGTGGTGCTCCCCATTAGTACGTGATGACGAAAAATAAAATATGCAGCTATGTAATGAGTGTTACAATAGTTGACTTCGTTTTAACTTTACGGTAATGTTGTGTCCTTTAGCTGGCGAATTATAGATACCGGTAACTAATGAAAAAAAAACTACTGTCTCAACATCTTATCATTGACCAAGTTAATATAATTAACAAAATATCTTTAAAACAAAATTGTAAAAGCCGAGTAGGCTAATTAAGATAGAAACAAGTCAATTTCTCGCCAGATTAGGGGAGACGGACCGTTTTTCTGGACCCCCTTCTTCCTAATGTTTAGCCCCACTAGTTTTGAGATTTTAAGACGTTGGTTCTATTAGTTTTGGGATTTTATATGACCTTTCACCCCATTTCTTTGTCAATATTAGGACCCTTCGTGCCATTTAGGTGTCGATTTTTTTTTCCTGGCGAGCGATAGCGCGCCTGTAATTTTAGGAGGAATCGGCCTTTAGCCGGGACATTTTTCTACCGAAAAATGTAAAAATCTATCTTGAAGGGAGTTCTAGGGGTGTTTTTCTAAGCTTGATAGAGGTCTAGGGAGGAAACTAAAAATATATATGAATAAATGAATTAATAGACCAAACAAACAACCTGTAAATATATATACTGGTATATATAATTTTCTTTCTGTACTTCTTAAGGGGGTGAGTGGAGAAAGTCAATACGGATAATGGAAAAGGAGTCTGGTTAGGCTTAAACCCTTCTGTACCGGCGACGTCCTGTTAATTATATTATAGCTATATTTAGACGTTTGTATGCAGTTAAGATGGATCTGTAGTTGTAAAAAGGGTGCAGTGACATAGTTCGAAACCTGTTAATTGCTGGAGGCCCTTTTTAAACTTAATAAAAGTGTCAAATAGTAACCATAATAAAGTTAAAAGGACGGTGCCGGTTCAGAAGAGGTTAAGGCTGAGCAAGATCAAGTTATATTACCTTGGTTACGAGCAAGGGCCATTTGGGAATAGTCGAGAACGAGATGGGGTGACCTTTTCTTGCCCTGGATCCTGTCTAGTTCTACAGGACTGGCCCTTGTATCTGCGTTAGCATACACTCTTAAATAAGCAAGGGATTAGCCATGAAAAAGTACCATCATTGCGTATATACCAGGTATTGATAACGATTTACCTTTCTATCCTTGTAATAGACGGGTTTATTACCATCAGTTTACCTTTAAATGTGTATATTGTTATGGACACTTTAATTACCCTTGTCATATCCATTATTTTATTTCTACAGTCACTTTCATTTACGTTTCCTTTCAATTTCAGTTTGTTCACTTGTCCATACATTCCCTTTATTCTTCTTCCCCTCCAGATGAAATAAAGTGGAACAGTTCGGGTATCATACTCAAGTCATATCCTTTGCATTATTGACTGCATGTTCAACTACGGTACATTACAAATGAGCTGTTTGTGTTTAATAATAATGTCCCAGAGCTGGCCTAAATCAAAAGGGGTATGAATTAAAATGCGTTTCAGGATTTCCAGTACGGATATGTGAACAAATATTCAGGCAAACCAAGTTCAGACAGAGAGACTGAAGGAGTAGAGATTTTTGCCGCACCGCACTATGCACAACCAAAAATCAATAATTTCCAGAAAACTTGCATGTCCTTCCTTCTATGGTGACTATTGTTAGATTTTGTTTAAATTCGGACGGTTAGATGAGTCGGAGCGTTAGGTGAAATAATTGTTACCACTTTTAATCATAGTGGTTCATCCGAAGTTGAGTAGCCTATAATCGTCTAATATCATCCCCAATGTAGTTATAATGGCCAGGGCATTGAATGGTTCCAGTCAGTGTACATTAATTCAGAACATATAATGCTGACATTGTAATTATTTGTCCATAAATGTATGTGAACGACTATTGTACACCATTACTGTAGTCTACATGTCAGTCTGTGTTATCTGTTTGTAGTGCAGTTGACACCATGGTTGACACAAACAAAAATGTCCAGTGTTGAGGATGTAGGTCATACAGGAAGTGTGTATAGTTTCATCACTGATAATGCTTACTATAGTTGTAGGTACTGGTATGTTTAGTCTCTTTATGATAGTGTATATATGTATCTTTTGCCAGAAGCTTTGATCCCCGAGGTAGCCACAAATGAATCGCCTCCATAGACGTCTGGCATCCGTAAGCCGGTACCATTTTCACTCTTGTTTATCTCCACTCCATCCCTCCACCTCACTTTCGATCTGCTTCTCCCTCTCTGCCCACCCACCTAAATCCCAGACTCTTTTAGTCGTGTTTTCACTCACCCAACGTTCCACATGACCGAACCATCTTAAGGGGAGATGGATCGTTTTTCTGGTCCCCCTTCTTCCTCATGTTTTAACCCCAGTAGTTTCCAGATTTTATGACGGTCGGCCCATTAGTTTGGCGATTTAAAGACTTTCGCCCCTTTTTTCAATATTAAGACTATCATTTAGGTGTTTATTTATTCCTGGCGAGCGACAGCGAGCCTGTAATTTAAGAGGATTAAGAGGATGTAATTTAATCGGCAGGGACATTTTCTGTCGAAAAATTTACAAATTTATCTTGAAGGAAGGTCTTGGGAGGTGTATTTTAAAGTTTGATGGAGGTCTACGGAGGAAACTAAAAAAAAAAAAAAAATTAAAAGATATATCAATTAGGAAATAAATACGCTCATCCCCCTTAACCCCTTCTGTACCGTCAACTTCCTTTGTATTTTATTCTGGCTACCACTAATTGATTTTATGCAGTTTAGAAAGGATCTCTTAGCAATTATAACGCTTCGAACTTTCTCAATTAACCCCTCAAGACAGAGCAAGAACAGGGACAACACAGAAAACAACGAACACACAAAAACAAAACACCAATTCACACACATCTAGGTCATTCTGGAGAAGACTCAGAGACCAAGGTCCCTCCAGCACTCCCCCGACCACCTTCCCACTGAACTAAACACTTCCTCATGTAGCTAAATAATGTAGGCCTATTTAGACTATTTTGCAAGTTAGTGTGTGTGTGGGGGGGGGGGGGGGTATATCTTTGTTGAGCTCATCTCAGTGTTTTGTTAGCCCCTTCTAATCTTGACAAGCACTAACCTTATAAGGGGAGATGGTTCACTTTTTGGGCGATTTTGGCATGTATTCGTTATTTTTCTAGTTTCCTCCTTAGACCTCCATCAAATTTAGAGAAAAAAAACATCCATTAGATCCCCCTTCTAGATTAATTTGTACATTCTTCGATAGAAAAATTTCCCGGCCGAAGGCCGGTTCTTCCAACATTACAGGCTCACTATCTTTCGCCAGGGGAAAAATCGACACCTAAATAGCACGAAAGGTCTAAATATTGACGAAGAAATGGGGCGAAAGGTCTTAAAATCGACTAATTAATGGGGCAAACATCGTAGTGATTATCATATGTTTATGCCTGTTTGAGTCAAGAGTTATTTATGGTAGGTGGACGTGGGTTCGGGTAAACAATTGTATTTATAACATCGTACCCCTACAGGCTATGTTAAGGATAGTCCGATATTACCAGTATAGGAGTAAGATCTCATAATATAATACATATGAAAGAATGGGAACAGAAGGGCGAAAAGGATAATGAAGGGGGGGGGGGGGGGGGATGTAGTATAAAAGAAAACTATAGATACTAAACTCAGTTGCTAAGACTATAATATCAAGATGTACAGTACGTACCGGTAACTGTTTTGTTCTTAATGGTTACTTATAATTATATCCATACAGTTTATTTTATCGTAAACAGGTGGGACACAGTCATCAATGATTCGTCGAAAACTGTGATGATATGTTGTGTGAAAGCTATAGAGAGAACAATATTTTAAAACTGTTACTACTTGTAACAGACTACCGTATTAGTCTAGTCACAGGCTTTAAGACACGCGTGTGGACTGTCAACGGAAAGTGATACCGTAGTAACTTAAAATTGTAGTTTACACACGAAATTTATGGGAGGAAGTACCGTACACAACGACACATTACATGCTCGCTCTCTCGCTCTCTCTCTCTCTCGCTCTCTCTCTCTCTCTCTCTCTCGCTCGCTCTCTCTCTCTCTCGCTCTCTTTCTCTCTCTCTCGCTCTCTCTCTCTCTCTCGCTCTCTCTCTCTGGTTTAATTAAGTCACTTATAAATTTAGTAACTTATAATGTAATGACCAATACTGAAAAATTATTGACAGAGGGAGAGCTGCTGACTCTGAAAAGAAGAGAGGGGGAAGGTGATGAGAGAAGGGTGTTGGTTATATATTATGAGAGAAAGGGGGGGGGGTGATGAGTGAACGAAAGGGTTGTGTAGGTGTGTGAGAGCGAGATACATGTGACTCACGTAAAAGAGAGGAAGGGGGGGGGGGTGAGTAAGTGGGGGGAGGAGGGAATTGAGGCGGTGGTGTCTCAAGGGTAAAAGAGAAAAATACGGTAGTGGTTTTACTGCTCTCTCATCAAGGTTCTTTCATATTACTTCCTTCCAGCTCTCACTTATTCGTTCTTCTGCCCCGTCGCTTCATGGATTAATCTCTTTCTCTCTCTCTCTCTCTCAGCACATATTCCAATCACATCTCTTTAATTATGGCAATTATACAATTGGGAAGTACAGTCACAATCAAAAGGTGTTTCCTACCTTTATAATCTACATTATTTCAATGCTGTAGTATAAAAGAAAATAGTCTTTAACAAAAAAGCCTTATGATCAATTGTGTAGTATGTATAAGTAGGCCTATGAAAGGAAAATAACGTAGAAATAGTGAAGATGGTAAATTACTTTTGACCATGACTGTACGATGCAAAATTGAAGTAAGGTTCTATAGCAGTGTTTTTTTAACTTCATTTGAAATTTATTCAGCTATTACAGTTTCATGGTCTAACATGTTCATTATGAGAACTTAACATTGATATCTCAGAGACATAGTAGTTTCTTATTTTCCATTAATTAACAAGCAATTAGCTGTTGATGAAGTGAACTTTTTGCCAGGTTAAAACAAAATTGTATTATTGACTAGCAGGGGTACCCGGCGTTGCCCGGGTAATCACCATAATCACCATCACTACTACTACCATTATCACCATCATCAATCACTACTACTACCATAATCACCATCATCAATCACTACTACCACAATCATCACAATACTACTACAGTACTACCATAATCATAACCGATAATCTCTTCATCCTGAAAGACATCCATCAACATACCCATATTCCTCACCAAGCCCTCTATAACCCATCATCTCCAGACATCACCTTTTGCTCCCCAGAACTCGCCCCCACAACATCCTGGAGGGTGGTCAGAACCTTAGGCTCTGACCACCTCCCGATCATTATCACCACCAAAACCAGACTCACCCCAGCTAGCCACAAACACACATACACCAATTATAAAAGAGCTAACTGGGAAGCATTCACAAATGAGACAGAACAACACTTCACAACTCTAAACAGTACACCCATCACTAACATCAACAATGCTGTACACATACCGGTACTCAATAAAACTATCCAAAACTGTTACGACTGAGGTTTAAATATATCAGGGCTCTTATTCATTGGACTAGTAATGGCATAAATGCTACAACGGAAGCGCTAGATCCAACCTCTGATGTATATTCCCAGTGAGCAAAGAACACAAATACTCTCCAGAGTTCTATATGCAATAATAGGTTATTAAACTCTCAATAAATGTGCGTCTACTCTAGGCTTAATGTTATGTGAAAACAGCCTATTACTACCTATAACCGAAGGTGCTTGGTTATGGTATGCCAAGTAAGGTGGTAAGAGAAGTTACAGCTTACGTTACTTTAATCAATAAATGTCAGGCACTCCTGCATGAAAGAAAGTGCACTAAAGTCCTTCAACACCAACAAGGAATCTTCTTTAAATGTTAGATGCTATCAAGATGCTCGAATCGGAAATGGAACCCCAAAAAGGCTGGCAGCGGAACAATGCTCGTGCAGGCTATGCACACAAAAAGGCAGGAGATATAATGCAGTCGGAACCAAGAATATCCTAAACGCTACAACACTAATAATGATCGCCACGACAATGCAGTATTCCTATCAACAAAAAGAGCCTCAATACATCAAACTAGGCTGCGAAATGCTTGTGTAATCATAAACGGGTATGCATAATAAGAGTAATTAGGTTAATATACTTAATGTCTACTGGGCCTGATAAAGTCTAGCTAGAGTCAATGATACGAGATACTGGTGCGCATGGCATGCCGCATAGCCTAGTGCAAATCTCAAGTCTGTGCGTCAAATATTACGTTATAATGAAGGGTAGCTCTCTTGAGAAACCTTAATACCGAAGTATTAAGCGTTCTCCTGCCGTACCTCAAAGACAAACAACGAGCTTAGAACAGTGCAGAATGGTATAGGCAAAAAGCCCTCATTCGTGCATGCTCTACTCTCAATGGCACACAGACTAGAATTTACCCAATCAACTCCAGTTCTCAGGTATGTCGTACAGCTTTTAACTAAAGCCAGCACCCATCGGAAACAATACCTTATAATATCAGACTCCTAGTCTAGCATTATCTAATCCAACAGAACACTAATAATTACAGGAAGCAGTACTGAACAATATGAATGCCAACCAATACTTCGTGATCAACTTATCTTAACAACTAACATGCATGGGTTATATCAGACCTTAATGCACAATACAACTGGCCAGCATGAAGCTGATTATGCAGAGTTAACCAGAGGGGATATAATATTAATAAAAGGTGGTGAAAGGTATGGAAAATGAGAGAGATAGGCAGAGGAAAAGGTTCTCAGGTGCGGAGAGGGGGACAGATATCAAAGGGATAAGAGGAATGCGTTCTAGAAACCAGATCTGAGGGAGAAAGTGGCGAGAGGGCTGTATATATACTAGCACTAGCTCGAGCCGCGTGGGAAAAAAGCGGTAACAAGTCCTCCAACCAATACTAAAGAAGCCAGCCAAACATGACGTCACAAAGCATGGTAAAAAACTCCCTCAACGAATCCCCACGAGGCCAGCCAGCTATGACGTCATCGAGTATAGCAAAACACTACGCGCCTCCTCTCACTCTGTTCTACTCTCTCTCTCTCTCAATTCCTATCATTACTACTTAATGATAAAACATATACTTTTCAATTAAATATATAAAGCCTTGACATGGGCGAAAACAAAGAGCCTTTCTGGACTGCCCATGACACGAGCTTTCATATGAAATAAAGCACACAATAATACATCAACTGTAGCCACATCCACTGCCCTGGCGATCCTAGCGAGTCACTGTAGGACAAGCCATGCGGTTCTAACGGAGTGGTTAACGTCACAAAACGCTGACAAGAAACACATTCCAAGAGGTACCGGTAACAGAAAAAGACACAACCCCAACTTCACACCAGAAATTCAAAACCTCATCAGACAACGTGACATACTGAAACACTCCCCAGCACCCCACACACAAGACATCACACAACAAATTCAAGCACTCAACACCCACACTAACAACAAAATACAAGAACAACAAAAACTAAATTGGAATAACTTCCTACAAACACTTGATCACAAAACAAACCCCAAAAAACTCTACAAAACACTAAACAGCGTCACACTTTCCAACAGCAACACAACACAATCACATGCTGCAATCACAACAACAGACTCTACTCCTTCATGTAAACAACAAGCAAACACTCTCATCAATCACTTCTCACATGTCAGCCACCTAAAACCTCACAAAGACGACCGACGTGTCATCCGATGTAAGAGACAATTCCCCACAGACCCTGACTATACACCCTTCACCAATCACCAGACAAAGCATATCATCAACAATCTCAAGCACTCACCCGCCTGTGGCCTAGACAACATAAGCAACATACACCTCAGACACCTGGGACCACAAGGCATACAAGCACTCACTAACATATCAAACTACAGCTATTCACACAACACAATACCAGACATTTGGAAGCATGGTATCATCATCACATTCCCCAAACCCAACAAAGACCCCACGCTACCCTCCTCGCACCGCCCCATCACACTCCTTTGCTCCTCCTCCAAAGTCATGGAACGCCTAGTATTACAACTAATTACACCTGACCTACCCCTAGCTCCAACACAACTTGGCTTTAGGCCACTGCACTCCACAAACACTCTTCTCACAGACCTTACACAAAGAGCTTTCGACGGCATCAACTCAGCTAGATCACCACACAGATCACTATTACTCTATTAGCCACACTCGACATTAGTAAAGCCTTCGATGCCATCCCCCGCCACAACCTAACAAACAAAATCTACAACACAAACATGTACAACAACACAAAAAGGTGGCTGGCCAACTTCCTAGCAGGCAGATGTGCACACGTATCTTTTGCCGGTCAGTCATCTAAAATCAGAAACTTTCCAAGCGGAGTCCCACAAGGATCCGTCCTATCGCCCGCACTCTTCAATCTGTACATGCACGATATAACTACACCCAATACGCCCCAAATAAACTTAGCCTCCTATGCAGATGACATAACACTCACATGCACACACCATGACCCAAAAAGAGCAACAGATCTCCTTCAACCCTATCTCAACACACTACATGGCTGGTGCACTACAAACAGACTTAATCTAGCCCCAGCCAAATCCACCGCAACCCTGCTCACAAGTTGGACAGGAGAACACGAATACATCCCTCAACTCACCATAAACAACACACCCCTAACACATACACACACACCCAAAATTCTAGGAGTAACATATGATACTCATATGACATTCAAACAGCACACCACAAACATTAAAAAGAAACTGACACCCAGACTTAACGCCCTCAGGTCACTTGCTCACACAAAATTTGGACACAACAAAGAAACTACCACCACAGTATATAAACAATACATAAGATCAGTGATGGAATACGCAAGCCCAGCCTGGGCTTCTAACCTAGCTGAAACACATCATAAGACCTTACAGACTATTCAAAACAAAGCCCTGAAGATCATTACAGGCTGCACAGCTACTGCACCCAAAGATCACCTACATCAAGAAACCAAAATCCTCAAAGTCAAAGACCATCTGGACATGAGAGGCACTCAATTCCTGGCAGCAGTCTCCACGAACCAAGACCACCCACTAAACTACATGGCAACACACCCACAGACACCAAGAAATATCAAAACAACACCCAGCACACGGTATCACACACAATTATTGTCCTCTCTCCCTCCCTGCCCACCCCGAACCAACTTCCAGAAGCACATCCATACTCATATCTCTCACCGATCCATCCACTCACTCACAGACAACACGCAGCTGCATGCACGACCTCCCGAAATCCATCCTTCCGAATCCTCCCTTCCTCGCGAGGACAGAGTCCACCTGGCCAGGCTGAGATGCGGACACCATCCAGCTCTCCTGAGCTATCAGAAGAGACTGGATGACTCCGTTGTCGACGCCTGCCCGGGATGTAACACAGCACCCCATACCATTAAACACATCATAGAAGACTGCATTTCACACAACCACTTACGCCAACAACACAATCTACACTCAATGAGAGCTCTGTGGGAAAGCCCGATCGTGGCCATGGCCTTTCTCAGGGACTCGGGGCTGTTCGGCCAGGCAGCTTAGGGAACAACTACCATAATCACCGGCCTCGACCTCCCTGTGCCTCATTAAACGGCGACCTCGATTTCGGCCGCTAAATGACCTCCGATTTAGGATCTGACCTCATCCGTACCCCCATTTTGGGGGGCTGCGAACAACTTTTGTTCCATACACCTTTTCGATCGAACAACTTTTGTTCCATACACCTTTTCGATCGGAGGCCTCCTTCTGCCCCAAACGGCCATTTTTTCGATTTTTTTTCGCTCCCGTATACTACATAAGTTCTGCCGAAAATTTTATTAAACAAAAGTGTCTCTGATTTCCACTAAACACGCCTAAAACCATCTCCAAAGCCTGGGCTTTCCAACGGTGCCCCACACTCCCACCTGGCACCAAAACTGTGGGAGGAGTTTAGTAACAAAGGTCGGGTAACTGACAAACATTGACTTTTATTTATTAAGATTTCATACCTGTATCACTTGCTTGGTGAATAGAAAGAAGTTTTTAATTGCCGGTATATGCTATTTTAATAAGTCTTAGTTTGTCAAAGTACTGTATAGGCCTATATATTATATTACGGTATTGAATTACGGTAGCATCTAGGATATTTCAAGTTTTTCTTGTATATTATTGAATTAGCATCTACGTTCCATTTCTTAATTAATGACTTGGGCTATATCTTCGTTCTACAGGGACAATACATTAATTATTTCTTACCACAAATATTTAAGCAAAGATTCCTTTATTTTAATAATTTTTCACATTGTATGAGAGGATTATAATGTTTATTTCTTTACAGAGTTACCGGTATCTAGTTGTTGTTTTCAGTTGTACATTTTTTAAAGGCTTCAGATGTACCATATATATGCATTTCATACATACTTTGTTACACATGAATAATACAGTACTAGGCTATATAAAAATAATTGAAGAAAGTTTGAACAGAGTACCGTACCATACAGCATTACATGTTTAAATACAATAAAGTCTTGATCAATGATCTATATTAAACAAATTAAGGATGTTATAGTTTGCATGCCCAATTTTGCACAAATTTTACCGTTTTGTATATTGTATAGGCCATAATGTTTCACTTTCACCTATTTATTTAGGCTACTGTATATTTAATTTCACAGAATTTTCTGCATGCTTTTACTATTATGAACTTAGATATGTGTTTATATATGCCTATAATATATGATATATGTTGCATGTATTTCTTCTAATTTGCCAATTTTGTGAAACTTACGATACTATGCTTGGTCAATCTCAACCCAAGTTAATGGAAAGGGGGCTGGAGTAAATGGAACTCAACTTGATTTTCAGAATTGACCCTTGCACTATACCATGTCTATGACACACTCTTTAATCTCATTCTGGCTAATATAATATTTTATGAAGATTATACAGGGTCTGTGGGAGTTTAAGGGGTACTTGAAAAAGATATTGCCCCTGTAATTAAACTTACCCAGTGTTGTTAAAAATAACCTGAAAAGGACACCTTGTTACTGAAAGGGTAAACACATTCCTTAGTACTCTCTTCAACTTTGTACAGTAACTATGTTCCAGTTATGGCCAGATTATTTATTGTTCTGCTTAAAAAGGTATCCTAAAAATATTATGGATTTGTTTTGATTTATTATCTATAGACACCTAGTTTGATTGCTAGGAGCCCTTCTTAAATAAAGTAAATTAGTTTGGGAGTAACATATTTTCATAGTAAAAAAAAATCTGCAGTGCTACCTGATAGAATAAAAGTAACTTTTCCATTTAACTCCTGTTGAGATCAGGCAAGTGTATATAAGTGACACTAAATTCTGCAAAAGTAGTTAGAATTGTTGATTGTGTGCCGCATGTTCCTTGACCCTGGTTCCTCTCTGCAGGTGGGGTGGAGCCAGGTAGAGGACCCTAGCTGCTGCCCTGCTCTAATACGGTAGTGAAGGCCGCACCTGCATGTTCAGTCGCCTCCATAAGTCACCAGCGTCGTCACACCTGCATGCCCGGACCTTGAGTCATCTTGCAAATCTCCACCATGGCTATGTTGCGGGGATTCCTCTATGCCGATATTGAGGAGGCGGAGAACTTGCCTGACTGTGATACTGCCTTCTTCAACATCGATCCCAAGGACACCTCCGATGCCTTTGCTCAGATCAAGATCGGCAACTGCGTCATCTGTAAGACAGCGGTTATCAACAATGACCTATCCCCGAAGTGGCAGGAGTCCCACCGTATCCCTGTGTGCCACACGTCTGATGAACTCACAATTCAGGTGCTGGATAAGGACCACTTCAATGAGGGGGTTTTGGGAGAGGTGACCATTAGACCTGAGGACCTATTAGATGGTGAGGAATTATCTGGTTGGTACCCCCTATCTGGCTGTGATGGTCGTATTAACATTAGGATGAACTATGTCCCCAAGGAGAACATTGAAGCCACATTTGGGGTGCCGGACTGTTACTTCACACTACGAGAGGGTTGCCAGGTGACTTTATATCAGGATGCCAACTGTCCACCCCTTCCTCTGTTTGAGAATATCACAGGACCAGAAGGGGAACCATATGAGGCTCCCTGTGCCTGGAAGGATCTGTATGAAGCTTTAAATGCAGCTCAACACTTCATCTACATCACAGGCTGGAGTGTGTACACGGATATTGCACTTGTACGAGGTGAAGAAGAAGAACAGGAGACTGTTGGAGAACTATTAAAGCGTAAAGCTGAGGAAGGCGTTCGGGTGTTGATCATGATTTGGAATGAGAAAATGAGCACAGGAGTTACTGTTGGATTCATGGGTACTCACGATGAAGATACAAGAGTATATTTTGAAGGTACGGATGTAGAGGTAGCTGTTGTGCCCCGCATGAGGTCACAAGAAGGGATGTCTTCCTTTTTCCAGAACCAGTTTGCTCAGACATGCTACACACATCACCAGAAAACTATCATTATGGATTGTCTTCCCGAAGGTGATGAAGAGATTCCACGCATTCAGGCTTTCCTAGGTGGCCTGGACATAACAAACGGCCGTTATGACACCCCCGAACATGAACTCTTCCGTACTTTAACCACATTTCACCAAGGAGATTTTTATAATGGAGTGGCTACTACCACAAGTGAGGTGGGCCCTCGACAACCATGGCATGATATTCATTGCCGGGTTCGGGGACCAATTGTAAAAGATGTACTGGACAACTTCACAGAGCGGTGGCGTTTTCAGGTACACGATCGGGAGTCTCGTCTTTTGGCCATCTGTGAAGATGAATTTGCTATTGAGGCTCCAGCACCTCTTGCATCAGAAGATGAAGCTTGGAATGCACAACTTTTCCGTTCAATTACTTCTGACTCAGCTATGTTTGACTTTGACCGCATATCTAGCATTCCCAAGCGAAAAGGCAAACATGTAGACGACAGCATCCACAGAGCATATATTCATCAAATACGCCGAGCTGATAGCTACATCTTTGTTGAAAACCAATATTTTCTAGGATCTGCTTATGGATGGGATGACGAGCAAAGCACCAAGGCACATCACCTAGTACCTCAAGAATTAACACAGCGACTAGTTGAAAAAATCTCTGCTGGCGAGTATCTGGGTGTGTACGTGATTGTGCCCATGCACCCAGAGGGGGATCCTACCAGTGGCCCTGTGCAAGAGATCCTTCACTGGCAGCACCGCACCATGAGTATGATGTACCGTGCCATTGCTGCTGCCATTGAGGAAAACGGTTTGGACACTCAACCTCGGGATTACCTCTCCTTCTTCTGCTTGGGGAAAGGTGAGTGCCCTGACGATGTACCTGAGGATCTCCCATCACCAGATCCCGAAACTCCAGCCTCAAAACTGCGTGAATCGGCAAGGTTGATGATCTACGTGCACTCAAAATTATTGATAGTGGATGATGACTATGTCCTGGTAGGTTCTGCCAACATCAACCAGCGCAGTATGGGTGGCACAAGGGACTCGGAGATTGCTGTGGGAGCCTTCCAACCACTGCATACCAGAGAGGTGTGTGGTGAGGCGCGAGGGGCAGTGCACCGTTTCCGTATGGCGTTGTGGGCCGAGCATTTGGGTGGAGTCGAAGAGGTCCACCAAAACCCTGGCACGATCGAATGTATGCGTGCCATCAACGAAGCTGCCGATTCTAACTGGGCGGCATACATGGCGGACGAACCCTGTAAAATAGATGGTCATTTGTTAGCCTACCCCATCACTGTACAACAAGATGGTACTGTAGATCCACTGGAGGGATCCGAAAACTTCCCGGACACAGAGGCGCCAGTGTTGGGGGCACCAAACTACCTCCCCAACAAACTGACCACCTAATAATACTGTTCTCTTCACCCGACTGAACCATTTCCACACCCTAGTCACCCAGTCAAGCCTGTCACCAACACAATGTTTCTTGTAAACCTTGTGAATTTATGACAACTTTATTATTTCCTCAAGCTACAATAAGATTATTTTAAGCAACTTAACCCCTGCACCCCAGGGAACGTCCAAGGATATTTAGGCCTTTTTTTATGACTTGGATGGGGACAAACAGCTTTAGTATAAATCTTTCAAAATCGAGAGAGGTATTCCCTGAAACAGTCTTGTGACATTCACCCTAACCAGGTATCCACTAGGCTTTGTTGATCATAAATTACTCGTGAAGTAACACAAAGCCATACATTCAACTCTTTGCCACAGGAATATGAAGAAAGCTACAGGGATATGTTTGGTGTCTCTCTACAGAAAGGATACCATGCTTCATCATAAGCTACTTAAAGTTTTCTATATACTGTACCTTTCTTTTAGAGCAATAAAATAGGTTAAAAACTACAAAACCTTCACATTATGTCCTAGGCACAGGGGTTAAGAAGAACCTTATATCAGAGGGATCACTCTCTTTGCTATCTTCTGACTTTCAAGATCTTTCCAAACCTGAAGGAAGTCGTCCGACAGTAGCAAGAAATATATACAAATAATTGGCATCTACTTAACCCTCCAGCCTCGGCTATGTATTCTATAAATATTCCCCGAAACCCGGGGGATTTGGCCGAAAAAAAGTCTCGCCTAAGCTACCGTATCTTTGTTATTTTGACTGCTTCCGCATTCCCGCGCATCCCCAAGCGTAGATGTGTTTCGTACCTGTAGAATGGCATTGAGTAGAGCTCTCCAAGTCAACTGGTTCAGTTGTGATGACAATTTCCGTGGAGAGAACTTTGTGGCGATGTCAGCCATATTAGCGACTTTTCACTACTGAAACGACAACATACAGCCACACAAGAACAAACAACGCCTCTCCTTCTTGTGTTCGGAGGTGCGCGGCATCGGGCCAACCGGCTGTGTTTATATGCGTCGGACGGACGCCTTTCAAAACAAGTTTACAGGCTTTCAAGCTGTCGGAGCCTCAGAGCCCTTCTGGGGTCCGCGGGCCGTGTTTGTTATGGGTGCCTCAGAGCCCAACCGGGTTTGAGGGGTTAAGGGGGTTATCTACTGCCCACAATGCTCTTATCTGCACAGCACTTATTTATCTCGCTCAAAACCCATTACTGCACCCTTCACTCTTGCTCTCCACATACTTGAGCTGGTTTTATACCTTGTAATTTCTGTTAAGGGGAGGCAGACCGTTTTTCTGGCCCCCCTTCTCCCTAATGTTTAGCCCCAATAGTTTTGAAATTATAAGACGTTCGGCCCATTAGTTTGGCGATTTTAACACCTTCCCCCCCCCCCATTTCGTTATCAATTTTAAGACCTTCCGTGCCATTTAGGTATCAAATATTTCCTGGCGAGCAAAAGCGAGCCTGCAATTTTAAGAGGAATCGGCCTTCGGCCGGGATATTTTTCTACCGAAAAATGTACAAATTTGTCTAGGGGGTGTTTCTCTAAGATTGATGGAGGTCTAGGGAGGAAACTAAACAAAATATAAGAATAAATGAATTAATAGACCAAACAAACGGTCTGGCTCCCCTTAACCCATCAGACCCAGAAGGGCTCTTAATCCTCCAGCCCCGGCTATGTATTATATATATATATTCCCCGAAACCCGGGTGTTTTGGCCGAAAAATGTCTAGGCTAGGCTACCGTATCTTTGTTATTCTGACTGCTTCCGCATCCCCAAGCGTAGCTGTGTTCTTACCTGTAGAATGGCGTTAAGTAGAGCTCTCTAAGTCAACTGGTTCAGTTGTGATGATGATTTCATTGGAGATAACTTTATGGCAAAAACAGACACTTTACACTACTTTTCGATACTTAACAACAACATACAGGCACACACGAACAAGCGACGCTCTCCTTCTTGTGGCCGGAGATGCGGGGCGTCGGTCCAGCCGGCTGTTGTTTACATGCGTCGGACCGACGCCTCGCACACCAAGCTCACAGGCTTTCAACCACTGGGCGTTAAAGAGCCCTTCCAGGCAGCTCTGGTATGCTTTTTTATGGGCGTTCAAGAGCCCTTCTGGGAACAAAGGGTTAAACACCCATAAAAAACACACCCTAGCTACCCGGAAGGTCTCTTAAACACCCATGAGCTTAACCCTTCCTCCCCGGGCTGTCTTACCAAATGACGGTCGCCCCTACCCGGGCGATATGGCTGAAAAACGTCTAGGCCTAGGCTACTGTATTTATGTTTATTTTCACTGGTAGAACTTTCCCACTCATCTATAATCGTAGTGCGGTTTTCAGTCTGTATTTTGGCATTGAGTAGAGCTCTGTAAGTCAACTGGTTCAGTTGTGATGACGATTTCAGTAGAGCCAATATTGCAGAGATGTTGCCAGTATGGGGCTTTTTAGACACTAATTTCGTCATGACGTCAGAACAATAACATTGAGGAGTCTTCTCCTTCTTGTTTTCGGAGGTGCGGTGACGAACGCTTGGGTTTGTTGACATACGTCGTACGCACGGCGTTCGGACCAAGCTTAATTAGGCTATTAAGCTCATGCCTTAGATAAGGCATACCGGGTAGCGGCCCTTCTTTCGTGCTGTCCTTACCTAAGGCAGACTGGGTAGGAAGGGTTAAAGCCTGTAAGCTTGGTGTGCGAGGCGTACATCCGACGCATGTAAACAACAGCCGGCTGGACCGACACCCCGCATCTCCGGCCACAAGAAGGAGTGCGTCGCTTGTTTGTGTGTGCCTGTATGTTATTGTTAAGTATCGAAAAGTAGTGTAAAGTGGCTGTTTTTGCCATAAAGTTATCTCCAATGAAATCATCATCACAACTGAACCAGTTGACTTAAAGAGCTCTACTTAGTGCCATTCTACAGGTACGAAACACATCTACGCTTGGGGATGCACGGGAATGCGGAAGCAGTCAGAATAACAAAGATACGGTAGCCTAGGCGTAGACGTTTTTCGGCCAAAACCCCCGGATTTCGGGGAATATTTATGTAATGCGTAGCCGGGGCTGGAAGGTTAAGTAGACGTGACTATAGCAAGAGAAACACCATGAGAGGATGGGTCTTTATTTAAACATTTCACTTCACATATTCTTCAGTTTTATCTGAAGCTGTAAAGCGAAAAGTTGTCTTAATAAAGGCCCATCTTCATCTGGAATTTTTCTTATCTATATTATGTCTTCACATTTGTTTTTTTATGCCAGCAAGCAGTTATTCACTTCAGTGTCTAGACAACTCAACCTGTAAACCATTTCAACCAGGGAAGCCCAACCAATAATGTTAGTAACAT
Source organism: Paralithodes platypus (assembly GCA_032716605.1). Classification (NCBI taxonomy): domain Eukaryota; kingdom Metazoa; phylum Arthropoda; class Malacostraca; order Decapoda; family Lithodidae; genus Paralithodes; species Paralithodes platypus. Next base: position 33,728,561 of record CM064487.1, read on the forward strand.
TAAGTTAGGACTATAAATTTGTACTGGATTAGTTGATCCTGGTTGAGTTAGCACTGGTTGCAATAATCTATTGGTTGAGTTGTCTTTAAATTTATGTAGGGTATGTCTGGGAGCCATTCACTTCTTTTGATGTGTCTGCACAGGTTCCCAGACAACTTTACCAGTCGACCATTTCAACCAGTAGATCGCAGCCAAGGCCAAGTAAACCAATGCCCTCGTATAGTCCTAACCTAACCTTACATATTAGCCGTCTTGGTGTTGTAATGGTTAGAGTGTTTCAAAATCTGTGTGTGATAACCCAGGTTCGAATCTCGGTGGATCACATATATACTTTCATTAATTTCATCGGAGGTGTGTGGTGTTCTGGTGAAATTAATAAAAATATAGATTCTATCCTAACCTATGAGTATTGTCTGTATGGTTGAGATCTACTGCTTGTACTGGTTTTGAATTGTCACATGTATATATATGTCTGCACTTTGCACTCTTCTTTTATCACCATGACACCTGAACCCATTAATTATTTAAGTGCATGTCTACACACTTTTTCTAGTGAAGGATAAATTTTATATTTTGCATAATTAGAAGAATTTGAGTGCACTAAGTTTAGCGTTTAAGTTTTGGATATTGTTAGTAGTTTCTATTATAGAATACAGGTATTGTATTTTTATACTTAAATTAAAATTCAATTGTTATTACAGTAGTTACACATAGGTATCAAATTTGTTAATACTGAATGATCTATAAGTTGCTTTCTCAAGTGATCAGCTGGTACAGTATTATCTTTTGGGTCACTGAATTTGTGACCTTTCACAATCAGATATATTAACCTATGAAATTAATCTCTTTTGGGAATAGAATTAAAATGTTCTGGCCCCAGAGAATGTTCTTTATTCAGCGCCCCTCATTATCCCCTGTAGTAATTGTCAGGTTAAGCTGGTATCACCAGTGCTGTTTCTTACATTTCTCTTGCGGATTCTAATTTAAAGTTTAAAGACTTCAGCTACACAAACCTTCAGATTTATGTCTGATACCAATGCTAAAGATAAAAAGTAATGTTACCAAACAATTTTTGGCTATTGAAAATTGACTATAGACAATAATAGCTCTCGTGTGATACCAGTACCACCTTTACCCCAAAATTGCTGTCAGAGGTAGACTCATTGGCTATTGAGCACCCCATCAAACCCAACTACAGAGATGCACTTGAATCGTTCATATGATGCTGTACTACTGGCCTCGTACTATAAACTAGCTGTGGGCATTGCTGATGAACACTGATAGGGCCACTACTAATAAACGGCGACCCCACCGCCCGCCACTTTGGTGGTGCAATTAGCTTCTGGAGCAGTGGACCACTGGTTCCTATCTTCAGAAAATTCCTGTGTTGGCATGCTTCCAGCCAGGGCCCCACTGGGGTAAATAAAATGGCAAAACAGTGGTGGAACTGCCATCCGGGTGAAGGACTGCTCTGGGTCTGCTCCTTCAGTGTTAAGGGCCATATAGGTTAATCCACATAGTGGAAATGGCATAGTGGAGGCATGTCTGGGAGCCTGGAGGCAGTTTCTGCCATGGCCATCCCTTTTGGGGCTCTTCCTCTGGAAGCGAGGCGTCAGATTGATGATGGTTATTAATACAGAAACCCTCACCAGTGTGATACTGTAGTAAGATAACCCACAGCACATAATAAAGTCTGACAAGAAGTAAAGCAGCTTATAGACCACCCTGTATGCTCTCAAAGATTTGTAAGAATATTTTGTACTAACTAGTTCAGTATTACTATAACCCAAGGCTTCCCGAGAAACTTTGCCAAAGATACAAAATAATTTTGTAACTTAGATTATTGCTAGTGTCTTAGTGCAGGTGCTTGTATTGTTAATGTTGCCTTAGACAGCCTTATTGTTTGTGATATGTAACTAAAGGTGTAGAATTAGTTAATGACAAAGAGATTAGCTGTATTGTTTAAATACCAATGATGTTAAAATAGTTCATTATATATTTTCACGTTATTTCTAATGAGGTAATTATCCTGACCCAGATGGATAGATTCTCTTATGCACATTATTAGCAGTAACTGCAGTTCTCACTCTCAAGCTCCCCCTGAAACTCGGTGGAATAACCTATTTTTTATAATAATAACCTACAGACCTTTAATATTTATATATACAGTATTATAAACTCTTATATATGTAAATTCTTTTTCATAACTTTTATATACACCAGTAATATTTCAGAAGGTACACAACCTCTTATGTATTCATTAGTGCAGATAGCAATAGCATAATATTGTATTCAGTGTTATTGAATTATTTTTGTTTTCTGTTTGTTCATATTTGGGCACCAAGCTTGTGGTCAATAGAATGTTTATTTATATGGGGAGTGGTTGACGGGTATACATGCTTGGTACAGTCACGCTAATAAGTCATATCTCAGCTGTCATTATGTTTGGCTTGCTCTGTGCTGTATTAATGTCTGTCGGATGTTGAATAGGGTGGGTAAGTGTAGGAACATGCTTTTATATCTCACTTGAAATTTATAAATCAAGTTTTGACATTGCTGATACCAATTATTGATCAAAACATACATGGTGCCGAGACATCACTTATTAGCGCGACTGTACTACTTGGAAAACACCATGATAAACTATGGTCTCTTCAATCAGACAATGCCGTTGATTTATTCCTTTTTATCACTTAAGGGGGGTCACCTGCTTTATTTTATCTCCTTTTTTTCTCTTTCTCTGGTTTGTATCCATTTGGCCCCATTCAGCCTACTGTTTTAAGACGTTTATCCGCATCCAGGTGTCAAGTTATCGCTCGCCAGGATTATATGGAGAAATCCGGCTTCGCCGGAGAAATGTTTCTATCGAAAAATTTACAAAATTAGCCTGCTATCCAAAAGATTTAAAAAAAATATGTTGACTCGCTACCGCTCGCCAGGAAAAAATTGACACCTGGATGGGAATAAACGTCTTAAAACAGTAGGCTGAATGGGGCCGAATGGATACAAACCAGAGAAAAGGAGAGAAGAAAAAAAACGGTTCACCCCCCTTAAGTAGTTTTATTCAGCTCAGGAACAGTTAGTGTGAGAATCAGAAGGTTAATATTTACTCCTCATGCCTGCTGACTGACTATGCTTGATGCTTACCGAGTTGAATATTATGTTTGCTGGAGTGAATGGATTTAAGGGGAGGCGGGTTTTTTTTCTGGATCCCCTTCTCCCTCATGTTTAGCTTATTAGTTTTGAGGTTTTAAGACATTCGCCCCATTAGTTTGGCAATTTTCAGACCTTTTGCCCCATTTTATTGCCAATATTAAGACCTTTCGTGACATTTAGGTGTCTATTTTTTCCTGGCGAGCGATAGCGAGCCTGTATTTGAAGAGGAATCGGCCTTTGGCCGGGACATTTTTGTACCGAAAAATGTACAAATTTGTGGTCTTGTGGGTGTTTTATTAAGTTTGATAGAGGTTTAGAAAGCAAACTAAACCCCCTCCTTAAACCATTGAGCCGAACCAGTAAATTATGCTACACAATACCGTCTGGGCTCCCTTAAATTATATACAGTACTGTACTGTACTGTACTGTACTGTACTGTACTGTACTTGCATGGTTGAGAAGATACGGTAATGTACGTGATTATGTATAAAGCCGGTATCGCACGAGCACTTTTATATTCAACATTCAATTATCAACATTTTTCTGGCAACATTGCTGGAATATTTGGCCCTGGTATCAGAAACTAGACTGATGGTAGATGAATTTAGGTAACAGAAATATTATAAATGTTGATCTCATAAGCTGCCAGACCAGTGTTGAGGATAAATGTTTAGTGAAAAAGCTCTTGTGTGATACCAGCTAAAGGCCTACATGCATGTGCTTGAAGATTATCCTTCTAATGATAATACTTGCCGCTTCTGTGTTCAAAAAGTCAGTGTTGGACGTGAAGAAAGCATTACCGGTTGGCACATACAATAATTTGACCCTTTGAGTACCAGCCACGTGCGTTATATTTTATTCTAGTTATATTTAAGAGGATTTTGTGAAACTTAGGAAGGATTTGTGGTAGCTAAACGGGTTGGTTAACGTAATTTGAAGCCTTATTATTGCTAAAGGTCCTACCTATGCTGAATAATATCGTCTAATGGTTGCCAGAATACGATGAAAAGGACGTCACCGGTACTGTACGGGTTAAGACATTTTGTAGAGCAACTGAACCATGTTGATTTGCTATTCATAGGCAATCAAAACACTTCAAGAGTATTATTCCCTGAATCTTAGCTATCCTCATTTGATTGTAAATGTGTAAGATAATGCTTTTACCATGGCCAACAGTGCATTACAAACTTTACAGTGATTGAAGATGTTCGTAGCTTTAGCAAATTTTTATTATTCTGTGTGCATTTAACTCCTGCAGTATGGTGACGCCATTATTACTGTTGTCTTGGCTATCATTAGACAATTTTACTCCGATCCATGTGAGTCAAAGGGCTCCAAGCCTGGCCTGGTCATATGTTAAAAATTTTAATTGAAATACTTATACCCTTTTGATTCCTTAAGATCCTTCCTAAACAAAGTACTGTACAGTAAAATGATCTAGTGACAGCCAGAAGAAAGTACATTAACTTCACCCATACTGAAAGAGTTAAAACAAATTGTGAGGTGTGCAATGTTATGTGCTCTGTGGAAGTTTTATGTATAAGTCATCTGATTAACCCTTTCAGTAGCCTATACTAAAATTTACATTTTCTCTGATTCTGGCTATCATTAGACAATTGTATTCAGGTTAAGAAGAACTTTTGGAATGTAGAGGGTTAATTGAGATATTAACCAGAGGGGCAGGGGGCTATATTCCATTCACTTGGCCTGTGCCTCTGGCTCCCAACTGGTGTTTGTATCGACGCTCATGATTGGCTATCTTATCAGTACCCTAGCTCACTGGCCAAAATGAGTGGCAGAGCTGATCATTTATGTATTATCTTTATTATTCCTTATTTATTAATTAAACTAGATACGTTAAGTAATTTTAATGGTAACTTAATAGATTACAGTGCTATCCAAATCTAAAGAGCTATTAAATATCACATGACAGACAGTAATAACAACGTATACTGTATATCATAAAGTAAACACACGCGAGATAAAGAAATTATAAACAAGACTTAAGCAAAAGTGAAGACTGATTGACTCGGCCCACACCGAACCTTAAGAGCAATAAAATATCACATGGAAATGATGGAACACAAAAATTCTTAGATATAATGAAGTAAACACAATCTAAGGAAAAAATGCTGTCACTCCCTACTGGTATTTTAAAAGTAAAGCATGGCCTGTGATTGGCTAAGCCGCGTGGGCCGAGTCAGCCAGCCTTCACTCTCGCTTAGGCCTACTTCTTGTTTTTATCATTTCTTTGTCTCGCTTGTTTACTTTATGATCTATACGTTATTAGTTATTACTGTCTGTCATGTGATATTTATTAGCTCTTTAAATTCGGATAGCACTGTAATTGATTAAGTTATCATTAGAATTACTTAAAAGTATCTAGTTTAATGAATAAATAAAGAATAATAAAGAAAATAAAGAAACTATCAGCTCTGCCACTCATTTTGGCCGGTGAGCTAGGGTACTGATAAGATAGCCAATCATGAGCGTCGATACAAACACCAGTTAGGAGCCAGAGACACAAGTCTAGTGAATGGAGTATAGGAATCCTCCTCCCCTTGTAAATTTCACCTACTAGACTAGACAGAGTAAAGGGTGAGGGTGGTCCCGGACCCTAAGAATTGAAAACTTAAATGTTTCAGTTCAGGCTCTGTCTCAAGTCAGCCACCCTCAGTTATGAGGTACTGTATGTGTTTGAGTATATACATAGGTAGGCTACATACATACATTAACCAGAGATTCTTACTAAATTGCATAACATTACCTAATGACAACCAGAATAAACTATAGAGTAGCTTCCCAGATACTCAACGGGTTAATTTTGTGTAGGCATAGTGTTAGTGGTATAGCCAGGTTTCCACTTGTTTTGTATTTATTTGTCTAGATTATGTGCACAATTTTCTTTTCTAAAATGTACGGTACTTAATTTGTTTATATTACATCTGAATTCCTAATATATACCGGGTACTGAAAAAATTTTGTCATAATATTCTAGTTTTCATTAAAGATGCCTGAAAGAATATATGTTTGAAAATACGATATATAATTGGTAGCTTGAAAATATAATATATAAATGGGAGCTAAAATCTTTCAAAATACAAATGTACTCGCTTTGTTATTTATTGGAAGTAAAAACTTCAAATACATGTACAGTATATTCATTGTACAATCTTTATTTCGTGATTTTAACTATTTAAAGTACCGTAGGTGAAGTTCTTTGTATTTGATGTTTCCAGTATTATAATAGTTTTTGTAACTGGAGAAAGTTCACTTCACGAGAAAAAAGAATGTGGTCGGCAAGACAGGCCGTTAAACCCTACACACATTTTCTAGCACTTTTTTTGTATCCATTATTCTTGGGCCATGAATAGTGCCTAGATTGGTATGCCTTTGCCAGCCACATTTTTATAGAAGTCCTTGTTTTTTCATCATAAGAGTTGGTGCCTTTCAGATATAAAGGACCAGAATATTAGCTCATATAACCTGGGTGAGGGCTGGTCCTATCCAGAGTGAAGTTTGGCATCCTCTACTCAGCAATAGCCGTGTCTGTCTGTCTTTCACTGTTCTACTTTTCCTTCTGCGGGTGGGAGGGTAGGAATCCTCCTCCCCTTGTATACTTCACTTACTAGACGAGAAAGGGGTGAAGAAACGCGAAAGTGGTCCCGGACCCTAAGAATTGGAACTTTAAATGTTGTTTCTGTTCGGTCTCTGTCTCGAGTCAGCCACCCCCAGCTGCCTGAGTATATACATAAATACATAGGTAACTTGTTCATGAGCAATTTGCCATCAGTATCAGATTTAAGGCTGCATTGTGTTTTGCAGAGGTATATCTTGGTCACTTGATGGCTGCCCTTTTTGCTACACAGTCCCTGTCAAGTTCCCTAAAGCCGAAGTCATTCCTGAAGACCTCTACCCAGGTCTTCCTTGATCTAACAACATTCCTTCCCTCTACTATATTTCTAACGTACTACACCCAGTCTTCCTCATCCATTCTTTCTACCTAGCGAAACCACACAATCTACTTGTATGCATTACCTCATTTTATACTTTGTATCTCTCTTGCGAGGGAGAAATCCCTCTTTGTCTGGACTGTAGTGGTAAAAACTTTGAATTTCTTCCACCCACTTCACTTCAGGTGCTGAACTAGTCACATAGGTAGCAGAATTCATCGACCCACTCCAGAGCCACACCCCCAGTAATAAGTCTGTCCACCCTAGGTTCAGCATGATGGTTCCACCATCATCTATCACATGTAAAGTCAGCCACAGCATGCAGACAACCTTTCATACTACTGCTGTTATGTACCCAACCATCACAGACAACACCTCAAATGGTTTTCATTAGTTCAAGTCGAGGCCCGTTCATCCTATTTGGTCCATTTCAGTCTCATGGTAGCTATGGGACACCAGAGCACCAAATCTAGTCTCTGGATTGGCTGATGTTGCCTTGGGGCATTTGGGGTGTTGAACTGGAGACATATTTATAAGTAACTTCATTTGCTACACACACACATGGGCGGACACTACTCTTCTCTGTAGTGTCATATGCTACACACACTTGGGCGGACACCACTCTTCTCTGTAGTGTCATTTGCTACACACACACATGGGCGGACACCACTCTTCTCTGTAGTGTCATTTCACCATCAATTGTGTTTTACCCTCATGAACATTTTAACTTTCCATCCCCTTCATCCCTCCACTTCTTAACTATCATTAGATCGCCTTCCAAAGTACCTGCATCAATCAACCTGCCTGCAGAGATCTATTTACAAGGATCCGGTCGATTACCGGTTAAGGAGAGGCAGACCGTTTTTCTGGACCCCCTTCTCCCTAATGTTTAGCCCCATTAGTGTTAATATTATAAGATGCTCGGCCCATTAGTTTGTCGATTTTAGCACCTTTCACCCCATTTCGTTGTCTATTTTAAGACCTTTCGTGCCATTTAGGTTTCAATTTTTTCCTGGCGAGCAATCGCTCGCCTACAATTTTAAGAGGAATCGGCCTTCGGCCGGGACATTTTTCTATGTAGCCTACAAATGTACAAATTTATCTTGAAGGGTGGTCTAGGGGGTGTTTTTCTAAGCTTGAAGGAGGTCTAGGGAGGAAACTAAAAAAATATATGAATAAATTAATTAATAGACCAAACAAACGGCCAGTCTCCCCTTAAGCTAAAGAGTCTTACTGTACCCGCTCGCTTGAAAATCGAGACGACCCGGCCCGGTTCTATGCCCAGGCAGGACAAAATTAATGGGTAAGTCTACTAACACTCGATGCCATGCCTATGTTCACCTAGCAGTAAATAGGAACCTGTTAGCTGATATTTGTGACGTCCCATATGGATAAAGTGTTCGGAGTGAATTCCTCTGGAAAAACTGCCGCATACCTGTAAATATAAGACCAGAGATTACTACTATTATTATTAATATTACTTTTCATAGAGAAACCAGCGCCTTCAGTACAGGATGAAAGAAATTAATTTTAGAGTTATTTGTTTAGATGATGGAAAAACTTGCTTCTATACCTCTCGTGAAGTGCGAGATCGAAAGACCAACAGAAAATACCTCGCTCAGAATGTTATACTGTAGTTGTTTTACTCTTAGCCATTTAAAATGTGATAATGAAATTCTGCAGTAATGTGTATCAAAGCTAAATATTTAAATCGACCAATCATGCTATGCAGGGTTTTAGAAAGAGATTAAATGAAAGAAGAGTTTATGCCTATTTTATTTATCCACATAGACTAGGTACTGTACAGTTTAGTTTAAAAATGCTCTCTCTCTCTCTCTCTCTCTCTCTCTCTCTCTCTCTCTCTCTCTCTCTCTCTCTCTCTCTCTCTCTCTCTCTCTCTCTCTCTCTCTCTCTCTCTCTCTCTCTCTCTCTCTCTCTCTCTCTCTCTCTCTCTCTCTCTCTCTCTCTCTCTCTCTCTCTCTCTCTCTCTCTCTCTCTCTCTCTCTCTCTCTCTCTCTCTCTCTCTCTCTCTCTCTCTCTCTCTCTCTCTCTCTCTCTCTCTCTCTCTCTCTCTCTCTCTCTCATTGTGAAGCTATTAACATTAGTAACCAAGCACCTATGTGTATATAATCAGATAGTAAGAGATTAGAATAGTAGCCCCCTCTTCAAAGTTATCAGAGTAATCAGGTGTTAAATTGTTATCAGGATTGAGGTGGTTGATTACAGCTTGACACCATTCACATGTCGTCTCTGTAGCGGAAGCCTTTTATAGATTATCCATTTTGTAGCGAGCATTCTTGGTATGCTTTTATTTTTGTTTTGTGTATATTATGTGTATCTACAGTATGTATCACCATATATACCTGTATCCCCCCCCCCTCTAATGAGGGGTTACAAATGCCGTCCTTGACTGCACGATTCGCTCAACCAAAAAGGCTAGCTGGTTGTCGTACGTATCCACCATTGTCTCCTATATGCCATACCTCGGATCTGGTCTCTCATCTGATGGGAGAAACCCCATCTCTCCGAGTTATCACCCCTGATCCCACAACATCCATTCATAGTGTTTGTCTCTCAATGCACACAATATGACGGGTATCTAGGCCTAGATGTGATGGAAGTACTTCAAGCACACATCGACTGCGGCCGGCGTCGCCTCCGCTTCATGATAAAAAACAAAGCTTCTGAATAACAGCAAGACAACACCTCTGCCATCACCACTAAACGGGCAAGAAAAATTAACTCCGGTATTCCCATCGCCCAAGTTGGAGTCTCATCATCACAGCCAACCATCTTGTCATCCACCATCAACAAAAAAGCTACCATCATACTCCCTCATCACCAAGCTTGGGTTCAAATTGTGAAACCAGAGAATGCAACCTTCATGCTAGCACCCAAACTAGAGCAACCACTAGCCCTTAGATGCCTCATACAGCCTGCTGTGCTACCTCCACACATACTGTAAGCCTACACATAGTGCAAGTTGCCAATATCACCGACTCACCCCTCACCCTGCTGAAAGGCCTCATCATTGGTGATTTGGACATTTTTGACGACGCTGACCCCACCGACATTGCCTCCAACCCAAACGCTCTACCAGACCACCTACCACCACGATAAAAAAAAAAATGTTTTTCTATGTGGATGAGAGCCACAATGCAAAACTGCCTGTAAAGAGTGCCTCCTTCAGAGTTGAAAGAGTGACAGGGCCAAACTCAAGGAATGTTTCGATTTCCAGAGCTCGGCTGTTGAATAGAAGAAAGATTGGGAGTATTGTTTCACTCTTGGGTTGGAGAGTTGCACAGAGAAGGGGTGCGATTGTGTTGCAAGACGGATATTATGTACCCTACGTAGGGGAGGTGGTATACACAGAGATATTTGATGAACGCTGATTAATGTAATAGCGATAGAATAGTGAGAAAGATGCAACATTGCGGCGAAGAGAGAGATTGCAGAGAATCGGTGAGTGAATGCGAGTTAATGATACGAAAGGCTTTCTTTTCTACTTTGTCTAGGAGTGCTGTGTGAGAGGATCCTCCTCACACGTGAACAATACTCAATACATGGACGCACTGTGCCAGGTGCCCCTGTACAGAGCAAGAAGCTGTGCAGGGGTAAAGAACCCCTTGAAGCGGTTGAGCACATCTAGCTTCTGGGAAGCCGTTTTAGCAAGAGTGGTAATATGGTCTTTCCAAGAGAGATCAAAAGAAAAAGAGACAGCGGGGATACTGTGAGAAGATGAGGGGTTGATTTTTGTATTGAAGTATTAGGGATAGTCGTCTGGGAGTGCTTGACAGGTAGATAAATGGAGAAATTGGGTTTTGGAAGCATTGATAGCAACAAGATTTTCTCTGGCCCAATTGGAAATGGTTGTTAAATCAGAAGATGAGTGTTTTATGGCTTCATCACATGAGTTTTTGAGGGATTGCTTGCTGGGGCGTTCTGGAAAACTAGAGTAGTTGCATAGTGTAAGATAATTGTCAGCATATGAATGGATAGGATTGGAGGTACAGTTAACCCGGGAACTGCTGGGAGACTCAAGAGTTCCCCCGGCGGACTGCGGGAAGACTCTTAAGAGTCAGAGAAAAAAAAATAGACTTTAACCCGTACAGCCCCAGCGACGCGTCTGACGCGTCGGCGATGTATGTAACGCACAGCCCCAGAGACGCGCCTGACGCGTCACCCTAATTGCGCCGACCGTAACCTCAGGTGTAGCCACTCAAGAGGGCTCAGATTTGTATGGGAACTGTGTACGTATCCCACGCAACCGTGCCGATGGTTGAAAACTCTCAAAGTCCACGTGCGTGCGCGCGAAATAACCTGGTTTTTTGGGATAATTGCCTTAAATTTTTTACTCTTGTAAAATCCGTTTTCGGGGGCTCTGTAGGACCATTTTTTAAGCTTTTTGAGCGGTTGTTCGTGGTTTTTCCTTCATTCCTAACCCATTCGCTATTGTTTCTGGAATAAAACAATTTTTTGAAAACCGGCCGGGTTCTGGTGCGCAAACATTACAAAACTAGCCGGGGCTCCACGGGTTAAACATAAACATTTTTTTTTTTCCCCCCTTTTTTTTTTTTTTTTTTTGCCCCTGGGCCATGCAAAATATCACTCCTCTATCTCCCCTCCTTCCCCACTTTCCTCCCCTCCTTCAGTTATCACCTATTTTCCCTGTTATTCCCTTATTCTGTGGTATATTTTCGTGCTAACATTAGCGAGTTGCAAGCAGGGTATTGTCGTCAGTGTTAGCAAGCGAGTGCAAGAGAGAGAGAGAGAGAGAGTATCGATCGACTGTGTCTCAGTGGCCTTGGGGGGAAATTGGCGGGAAAGCAGGTTGCCTCACCAATACATTATATAACTCGCGGCCTGTATCTCCGATTTTGACCATCCAAACGCTGTTTTCACTCGTTTTATTGTTGTTTCAGGTTAATACCTTTATAATCAACCTCACTCTGAGAGTGAGGGTCCGAGCCTGAGGAGTGAGACTGTGAAGCACAGGCGAAGCAGCTTCAGAGATGGAGTTGGGTTCGAGCCATGAATAGGTGCTTCGCATGTCTCACTCCCTAGACTGGAACAAGACCTCACGGGCCTCACCGTGTTCAGCGGTAGAGTGTAAAGGCTATCAGCCTATGCCCGAGAGGGAGTAGTTGGAATATAGAAAAAAAAAAAAAAAAAAAAGTATTAATGCTAGTTATGGTAAAATTAATATTTTAGTGATGGAAACGGCTCAAATACGTCAGCACAGGCGGACGTTTCTAATTACCCCCATGCGCACTTCTTAGGTTAAGAAGATCATTTATGAATATTAGAAGGATAATTGGAGATAGGACAGAACCCTGAGGAACACCGGAGATGATAGGATGATGAAGTGAATGATAACCGCCAGAAAGGATATTAGAGATAAAGGCACAGATGGAGGGATAGAAACCGAAGGAGGGTAGTTTAAAAATTAGAGATTTGTGCGAAACTCTATCGAAGGCCTTTGATATATCTAGCGCAATAGAAAAGATCTCGCCGAAGACCCAAAAGGAGAGTGACCAAGAGTTAGTAAGATATGAAAGAAGATCACCAGTAGAGCAACCCTTAAGGAAGCCATACTGGCGATCTGAGAGTAGATTATGAGAAGATAAATGCTTAAGAAATTTTGAAGTAAGAATAGTTTCAAAAACTTGAGATATGCAAGAAATGAGAGCAATTGGACGATAGTTGGTGGGTTGAGAGCGGTCACCCTTCTTTTGGATAGGTTGAATGAGAGCAAGCTTCTAACAAGAAGTGAAGACGTTAAACGAAAGACAGAGACGGAAGAGTTTGCCTAGGCAGGGAGTCTGCACGGAAGCACAGTTTTTTAGTACAACAGGAGAAACACCATCCGGACCATACGCCTTCTTAGTATTAAGCCCAGAGAGGGTAGAAAGTACATCTTTAGAAGAGATTAGGATATTAGACATAAGTAGGAGAGAGGGGGTGGAAAGGGAGGAATAGCACCGGAATCATCCAAAGTGGAGTTTCTAGCGAAAGTTTGAGCAAAGAGTTCAGCTTTGTTAGAGGAAGAAGTAATGGTTGTGCCATCAAAGTGGAAAAGAGAAGGGAAAGACGAGGAAGACAAATTGTTGGAGAAGTTTTTGGCTAGATGTTGGGAAGAGCTGGAGTTGGATAGTTCAGTGCATTTATTATTGATGAAAGACTGTTTGGGGAGTCGAAGGACAGATTTGGCTTGATTCCGGGCAAAATCATAGGACGAATGAGATTCTGGAGTTTGAAGGCGTTGGTGCCATTTGAATGCTTCCTCTATATTGAAGACAGCAGTAGAACAAGCGTGAGTGAACCAAGATTTTTTTGCATTAGACTGAGAGAAAGAAAATGGAATGTAGCCTATGCCTCCATGCCCTCGAGGATTACTCATTAAACTCGATCATTCCACAATCACTGACGTGATTGTGTTTGGCAGAACCTGGGACAAACCTTTGCAACACCAGCGGACAGTGTTCGACCGTGTAAGACAAGTAGGCCTGAAGTTCAAGCACACCAAGTGCACAGTAATCCGGGAATCAGTGGGATTCCTAGGCCATGTAATATCAAAAGAAGGCATCGCCCCTAACCCAAAGAACCTGTCCGAGATAGCTGCCCAAACACCACCCAAAGACGTGAAAGGAGTCGGATCTTTCTTAGGCTTAGCTGCCTACTACAGACGCTTCGTCAAGAACTTCCGCCACCATCGCCAAGCTACTATTTGACCTAACCAAGAAGGAAAAAGCATTCCAGTGGACTCCAGAACGTCATGCCACTTTCCAACACCTAAAGGATAAACTCGTCGATGCCCCAACTGTTGCTTTTCCTGGCTACACCCAACCTTTTAGACTGTAAACTGATGTCTCCCTCATCGCTATCAGTGCAGTTCTAGCACAAGTGCAATACGGAAGAAAACATCTGATAGCATGGGCCAGTGTCACCCTGAACAACGCCCAGAAAAACTATGCTGCCACCAAAAGAGCATGCCTAGGTGTCATATGGGCCCTGAAACATTGTAGATCGTTTCTCCTGGGCAGCCGAGTTTCCATCGTCAGTGACCACTAATCTCTACATTCTACAATGGCTACAACGCTCCGAGACCACCAACGCCCTCATCGTCCGCTGGCGAAAAACACTAAAAGAAGTCAACTTTGATATCCTTTATTCGCACTCGGCAAACTGCATACCAATGCCGACACTATCCAGACTGCCCATAAACAGCATAGTATCCCCTTAGCACACCACACCACAGAAAATGTCAGCCAGCTAAGCCACCGAAAACACTACTACAAGCCTGGATAACTAATACAAAACCAGACCAGATCCCCAAGATTTTTGACAATCTCCAGCGTGATGGAGATCAAATCTACATTGAGACCAGACATCTAGCAGTAGACCCGCAGACAGCCCAAGATCTGTTACAAATCATCCACAAAAGAAATGGCATTCACCTAGGAAAACGAAAGATGGTACAAGTGTTCAACGACGTACACTGAACCACCAATTCAACCACAATAGCCAAACAAATCACCGAAGCCTGCCGTCCATGCTGCCAAGGGAAGGATAGGACTCGAACTCCAGGACCTTCAGGAAATATCACCGCCACTAAACCCTGGCAACTGCTATCTGTCGACGTCATGGGTCCAATACCAACCAAATCCAGTTCCAGCAAGAAATAAATAATCTCGTTTGTCGACAATTACTCCAAATTTGTGATAGCGTGCCCAGCTAAAGAACATTCAGCAATGGCTGTGGCAGAAGCTATGATAACTGACGTGTTTCCCTCATTCGGATTACCACAAGCATTCCACTCCGACAACGCCCCTGATTTCTGAGGAGAGGTATGGAAACAATTATCAGAGATATTTGGCTATAGGATTTCCCACTCCTCTGCATACTGGCCCCAAGGAAACTCCATATGCGAAAGAAGTAATAAAACTTTAGCCAACCAACTCAGGACACGCCTCATAGCCCTCAACTAAGACGATTGGCTTGCCCAAGTCAAGATTATCCAGTGGGGGAAGAACACTTGTCCCCGTGAAGATGGGTTAACACCCCACGAATGGATATTCAGGGAAGCCCCACTACCATCTAGCCCAACTTCCAACATCTCTCAAAATCTCTACTGATCCTCTGCAGCACCTCAAGAATCAACTATGACATGCCGAACTCTGTCAAGACGCCACGGCCAGAAAACTCCTTTGCCATCAGGGACCAAGTCATGGTTGCCGAATTGCATATCATCAAGTTAGGTTCATGTTACATCGGACCATATCAGATCACTAAAGTTCCAAATCCGTTTCAGGTCATATTAGATTATCACAGTGAGACACGAGTATATCGTAGCCAGTATGTGAGACTTTAAAATTTTAAACCACTCAGTAAATCTAGTAATGCTAAACCTTCATACCCAATAAAACATGATCAAGCCAGCCAAACCTAAAACTGACTCATCACCCTGTTCAAAACCCCACATCAACTACCTAAATCACACATTTTGTCACCTCAAGCAACCCCTCCCTCTCTTTCAACTCCCTCCCCCAATTTCACTTTCAAGATCTCCCCCAATCAATGTCCCTGACATAACCTCTACCCAATCATCAGCAAATGTCACCCTCCCCAGATCACGACCTACCCCTCTACCATCCAGACTCCCTCCCCCTACCAAACCACCAACTTCTGATAAAGCAAAGGTAAAGAGAAGTCAAATCCCCAAACCAGCTCAAACTAAGACTATAACCCCGAGACCTACCAAACCGCCCACTCGAATTCCTTCCCCTTCCACCCCCTCAACTTCCTCTAAACCAAGCTCCAGTCACCCTTCTGATGCCAGTCAACCTAAAGTAAGAACCCCTAAACATACCAAAACACCCACTCAAATTCCTTCCCCTTCCACCCCCTCAACCTCCACTAGATAAAACCCAAGTTAAGCTTCTGACACCAAAAAACGTCCCCCTATTACTCCCACCAGCTCAAAGTCTACCTTTACAACACCTACCATAACCCCGGGGTCTACCACCCATGAGTCATCCAACATTGTTTACCAACCCGATTTGCGCCACCATCCCAAACCTACCCATCTAGCCCCCCCCCCCCCCCCTGTAGCCATCCCGCTCTTTAGAAATCATCAACCACTATACCCCTCGTAATTCGCCCTACTGTATCCACACCAAACCCTTCCCCACCCAATCGCCAAACTGTGACTACCCCAACCCCCAACTTCATCAGTTAACTCAGCCAGTTCCACCCTCTCCAGCAACCCCTCGACCTTCCACTTCTTCCCAACCACACCCTACTACCCCTTCAACCACCGCTCATCAACCCCATCCCATAGTATAATGAAACCTCTCCACTACATACTCCCATTCATCTACCAGTTCCAAAAACTCCATGACTTTCAAGTCAACTGTTACTAATTCAGGCCGTTTATCAAAGCATCCAGTCAAATATAGCCTTCCAACTTCCACAAAAAACTTCTCCTTCTACCACTTCAAACAACCCCGCTCCAGACAACTCATCCCCACGATCAACAAAAACTGCGTCATTAACAAACACAAGTCAAGCCATTCCCAACCCGACATCAACCGCCTAGGATTTATTGATACCTTACCGTCCACACCAATTAACAAATAGGACCTGGTCAGGTCACCAATCATCATTCTTAAGCTCACTTCAACCAACACACACCTCTCTCTATCTCCTCCCTCATGATGTAGCCCCCATAGGTGTTCATCAAGTACGCATTCTGGTTCTTTCCTGACTGGAGCCATACACGAGCTCGCTACCCTGATCAACTACAATCCCTACTCGAGAACTGCGACCTGAACACCGCCCTAACCCTCGTCGTCTTGACCTGATGCCCGGTTAAAAAAATAGTGTCAACTCATCCAACAAGCAACCTCCGATCTGTCCACGCCGACATCCCATGAGTACAACCTCTAACCATGGGCCGTGGCTTTTTCCCCGGCAATGGAAATAAAATGCGAGGGGAAGAGAAGAAAGACAAGAAGAAGAGAAGAGAAGATGCATGTGGCCTCCATGAGAGAAGGGCCTATAAGTCCAGCCCCTGGCCCCTCTAGCTCCAGAACTGTCAAACTGGGCTGTGCTCGCACGGTTTGGGTCCTCTCACGACCAAGCAAATAGGGAGAATACTCAAGGTACTGTTCTTGCCCTCAAACAGACCAACAGTGACCACTCAACCAAAACTGAGACTACCTCAACCAAATCACTGGAGCCGGAGGTCAGACAAGGTTGGAAAGGTGTACAGATCCTTACCACTACAGCTGATTGAGTACAGGCCCTCAGTTGAAGCAACCACCTTCCCCCTCTCCAAACTATATGTGTTGAGCTCAGTGAGGCAGAAATTAATGTAGTGTGGATAACATACTGGTTGTGTAACCTAAATGTGTTAAGCTCGGCCAGGCATTAAGAGATAAGCAAATAGGGAGTCCTGCTCGTCAGGCTAACCACAGTATAATAAGTGAGGTGTACAGGCCCACAATCTTATTATACACGGGACAATACTATTCTACCCCAGTACTCAGTTGAGATTGGCCAGTGATGAAAAGATAGTCTCAGTTGATTTATACAGGAGTGGTGTTTAGAAAGCTGTGTTGAGCTCGGCCAGATAGTTTCCTATAATCACCTCTGGTGCTTTCCTTCCTAAACCAAGTAACAGCTCGCAACCGTGCGCCGGGACCATAAGTGCCTGCCCAGAGCAGAGGAGCTCTACCTGGACACCGTCTACCATGCCACGAAATCCAGGCTAGGACCAAGCCGCCATCCCCCAGACATAGATGACGGAACCTTCACTAAGATGATGAAAAGTATTAGCTTGATTGAAGGCTGTTTTACAGACCTTCCTTCTCATTGCATAGGGGCTTCTTTGTATGAGGACACAATCCACATGTTCTATCTTGACTTTGATTAATATCCTGTACACCGTCCCTTTCTAAGGTGATAATCTATGTAATATCTTGCAAAGTCAAACCTACACATACAAAAAAAAAAAAAAAAAAAAAAGTACCACACATAAACTCAAAGCCATCACGACACCCTTTCTTTCTTTAACCTGACAAGCGCGATATAGCCCTAGGTGCTAGGGTAGTTATTTGTGCATTTCTAGCCCTGGATTCTGACAGAATTCGTTATATTTACAATATAAAGTATTATTTGTTTTCGGTATGCTTTTATTTTACATATATGATGTATATATGAACCTTCAAGAGTGCTAAAATAAGTGGGAAAAGCATTTGGGTGGTGAAAAACGAAGATATTGGCCACCAGTCATAATCTCAGGCGAGAGAGAGCCACAGGCAGCCCTCCCCTCTCGCTGTCTGGGAGTCAACTGAGACGAGCGGGGCGGTGTGTGCCGGTGTCTGGGTGTTGCATAACGATCTTTTATGCAACCCACTTGTGCTACATTATCGCGGGAGAGAAAAATAACCGATAAATGATGATAATAAGAGGATAAATAGGTGATAATTGAGGAGGGGGGAATAAGGTGGGGAAGGAGGGGAGGGGGAGGGGTGAGAAACACATGGATGAGTACTAGAGGGGAATTATCTCACCTAGAGACAAAATCCTTTGTTTTGATAGGCCCTTTTTTTTTTTGGAAGGCTTTTTTTATGGTCTTGCTTCCGTGAGGTATCGCGTTCCCTATAGGAAGCCTTCCGTGAGGCCTATCGCGCTTGCCGGGTTAAGTGACCCCTCTCTACCCCTAACTACCACTCTCTGTGAGCTGAGCTTGTACCTGTAATTCGTCCGACCTTGAACAATCGATTTGAACTGTGACTCTGCCAGAAGAGTATTAATATCTATGTATAGACTCTGTTTAATTTGTTTATGTATTCACTGTGATTGCCATTTGTTTAAATTGATTCTTGCTATCTAGGGGAATATCACCAATATTGTTGGTATTCATTTATATGTATTATTATATTATGTAGGCTATTACCCAAATATTGAAGACCATTCTATATTTGTCCGTGTTAATAAAATACCATTAAAATGTTTACTCAGTAAGTCAGTTTTGTATTTGTCCTGCTGCATGCCTATATAATGTATGTGCAGTACCTTGTAATAGCTTCATGTCTTGCCCATTTGAGATCGATTCCACTTACAGTAATATCTAAACCCAGTAAATATCTTAGTATAGCAATATATATATATATATATAGTGAATGTGTGTAAATGGGCATATTTGTGTGAGAGTGTGTGATAAATAAAGTGTGAATGTGTTTACGTGTGTTCTCTTCTGCCGATTTCGTTGACGTACAGCCGTGAGCCTTGATTAGGTTACACCCATTTGAATCTTTGAATTAAATCATATGTTTTCACCAACCAACTTTACTTCTAAACTCAATTAAATCAACAAATACATGTGGCACTCCAAGGACTCGAACCTAGGATACTCACACTGAAATTCCGCTTATTTATGCATTAGGCTACCTAGTTTTGAAACATCATGAGCTAAAATAAAGCGTTGTATCGTTTAGTTTGTGTTCGATAATGATTCAAGTGGGTGCGTAGCCATTGATGCGTACGACTGCTAAACAAGGCCTTCCTTAACACTCAAGCCGCGGGCCCGTCATATGTCGGGCGAGAGAACCATGGCCACCCTGCGGGGCCCGACATATGTCGGAAGGGATGTTGAGCACATTATCGACTCTGAGAGAGTCTTCCAGGTGGATGGGACTCGTTAGCCTTGGTCGGCAACTCGTCTAGGGGAGACAACCTTATACAAATCTGGGTGGATGGGACTCGTCAGCCTTGGTTGGCAACCTGTCTAGGGGAGTAAACCTGATACAAATCCGTACTGCTTACCTAAGGGTAAGGCAGGTTAGTGGATGGATTAGCCGAACACCACTGTAGAAAAATAGTGCTAACAAGATACACAGAGGGCCTCGGAGTCGGACGGATCCTAAATTGAGTGGTCAATCCTGTAAGTCCTTCACTAAACTGGCTCGGGTTGTCCCTCTCACAGGGAATAGGTCTGCTTGGGGGCATTCTGTGTATGGCCACCCTCGTAAGGGGAGTAAGGAGTGCTCAATAGGTGGCATTCTGAGAGTGAAGGTCCGAGTCTAGGAGGTGAGACAGTGAAACACTGGAGTGAGGCAACTTCAGAGATGGGGCTGCTTCAAGCCGTGAGTGGGCTTAGTGTAACTAAGCCCCATGCATCCTGCGAAGGCAAGATGGCAGGGGTTGGTTGCAGCTAAAAGTGCTTCACATGTCTCACCCCCTAGACTGGAACGAGACCTCACAGGCTTCACCGTTCAATGTAGAACGGTTGAATGTACAGGCTCTCAGCCTATGCCCGAGAGGGAATATAATAAAAAACATGTTTGTTTCTGGAATTGTTCTGTTTAACTCTATTACTTTGAGATTTAAAATGTTTTCGCCCCATTGCATTGGTGATTATGAGAGGATTCACCTCATTTAGGTGTCGATTTTCTGTGGGCGAACGATAGCTAGCCTGCAAATGGGAGAAAACGGCCTTCCGCCAGGACATCTTTTACTGAAAAATGTACAAGTTTATCTTGAAGGGGATTTTGGCGGGACCCCCCGGTAGTCTAGGCTCTGGTCTAGACGACAAACGAAAAATAAACTAATCAAAAATATCAAAAGCAATCAAAGCCCTCAATAACAAAATTAAATAACTCCGAAGCCGTCGGATGATATAGTATTAATTGTAAGCTCTACCAGAAGAGCTTCCTACTGTTAGCATACTTTGTATTGGGTATCTCTTATGGGATATTACGCTCTTCCGGTAGAAGGTTTTCCCAGTTCGTTAATAGTAAATACACACGTTAAACGTTGTAAGATGTGTAAGCATGCTCGTTCACTACCCGCTTTCTCTCTCTCTCTCTCTCTATATATATATATATATTATACTACAGAGGTGGGTCGATAAACTCATTAAATTAACTAGTTAAGTTAAGTTAATTTTAGTATTTTATCAACTAAGTTAAGGTAAGTTAACTCGAATTTGGGAATTAACTAGTTAAGTTAATTTTAAAAGTTAATCGGTTAATTTAATCAATTAACTCTACCTTTCATATAAGTTTTCAAGCTTCCCAAACTTTAATTTCTGCTTCGTTTATAATTATTTGCACACGTTATTGAACTTGTGATTGCAAAGATCTAGTTTTATATGTATTTAGCAAATCTTATGTAATATCATGACTAGCATTACTCAATTTCCTTACACAATTTACTGCCCCTGTGTCAGTTATCTCCTTAAGTCTGTTATCACTCCCCTCCAAATGTACTAAGTTTGATGAAAACAAGCAAACCTTTTTTAAGTTCCTTCATGACAAATATATATATATAATTATTGTTATTCTTACTTGGACTGTTTCAGGGAATTACAATCAATCATATACTGTACTGTATACAGTATATCAGTCATCAGTAGTAAATAGATATAATAACTCATCTCACTTGGCTAAATTATTCGACTCGTCGATCATGTCAGGTGAAGGTATCGAGAGGTAATGGACACCAGATTGATGTATATGATGCTGGCAAGAAAAAAAAAAAAAAAAAAAAAAAAAAAAAAAAATATATATAAGTAAATAAATAAAGTAAATAGTAGCCTATGCATTTCACATAATTTTGACTATCGGATGTCAATGAAATACATACCGATATGTCCACGTTAAACTCCAAATTCTGTCTTAACTACAATCAACTACTTTAAGAGCCAGTTCATAATCAAAGACATTTACTAGATTACCTTATTTCCTTACAACTTTAATGTACATATTCTTAAACAGTGCATCAAACTCGAACTTTAAACTTGTCAGACTATTAAGCGATTTAAAGTTGACTGAAAATAACAACTATACAGTATATGGGTTGGAAAATATACATCTATAATATATACTGCATACCGGTATTAGAAACACGAAAATAATATATACAACAATTCATATGAAATATACGACAGGACAACCAAAAGAGTGACAGAGAGCCAAGTTCAAGGGGAGTTGGGGTCAAAATGCCTAGACACAAGGAATATAAGCAGTAAGTCATAGGATGAAGGAAAGATTACATAAGGGAGAGAGTTTGTTGAGTAGAAGAAAGACCGAGAAAATTTGCTAATTCTTGGTTTGGAGAGCTGGGCAGAATAGAAGTGGGACTGTGTTGAAAGGCTGGTACCTCGCAGTCTCCGCAGGAGAGGGGATATGCACTGAGAGAGCTCTGAAGAACACTGATTGTTGTTGTTATACCAGGATTTTTACCAGGTTTGTATATTGATTATAGTGAGTTCTACCTGACTGGGGAATTCGGAGGTCACACAATACATGCATATAAGCCAAATCGAGGATACATATTACACCGAGTATAATTATAGAGAACAGTTTTATTTATCTTAACTCTTACTTATACATGTATAGATAGTTACACATGAATTAAAATTATAAGGTTATACAACAGAAAATACTGTCCTAGCACGATCGAGGATCTAGAAGGAGCTCAGGTATATAAAACAGGGTTAGCTTGCCTCTTGTACAATATAAAACAATTACATATTCTTAACACTCATGAGTCCGATGATACTGTGTGCTGATTCAATATTTATACATAAACACTATAAGCACATAATAGATGAGGGTTTACATTGAGTCAAATATAGTGAACTTCATAAGGCACCGAGCTCACTGGTGGTAATTTAGGCAGAATCAGTGTGTTGGGACTCTAACTTTATAGTAGGTAACATATGTACTGATGTACATATGTACTCTCTCTCTCTCTCTCTCTCACACACACACACACATATATATATATATATATATATATATATATATATATATATATATATATATATATATATATATATATATATATATATATATATATATATATATATATAAAACCCAGATCTGCATACACACACATATAAACAAACACAACTAAAAGCACATGTCAACTTTCCCTTGCACATACTGACCCCCATTTTCCCGCCACACACACACATACACACACACCTGTAGGCATTAAACCCCCACGTAAACTCACACACACAAACGCACACACATACTCCCCCTTCTCGCTTCCCCAATTTCCTTTATTCATCTTGGTTTAATCTACCTTCTACCTTTCCTTTAGTACTCCCAAGCTACTGCCAACAGCTCAGGGTAGAGAATATAATCCTCTAAATATAATCGCCAGAGTTCACTAGCACCTCTACACTACACACAGCTGCCAGACGGTGCCAACACGCTATTATGAACACACACATCACACTCCCACTCTCTCTCTCATTCTATTCGCACAACAACTCTCTCCCTCTGTCTGTATCTCTCTGTATCTGCAGTTTCCTGTGAGACGACGGGGTGTGGTTTGTGAATTTAATGGCCATAGAAAGTGCATTGCGGTCACAAAGGAAAACTGTTATTTGAATGGCTAACACCGATAAACGAAAGCAACACTAACTGAGTTACGTTGACCATACGCACATACGAGGAAACAATGTTTATTAATAATATGACAAGAAAGAAAATGTGAATATCTGAAACGTCCTTGAAGTCGGCAAGATCGAGTGTTCTAACCAAGGTATTCTCAAAACATCTCGTGAATTTATATATAGAACATGTTACCCAGACTCAAGCTGGCCAAGAACGCCTCTACTTACGGGAGTGCAGGTGTGATAGTGAGAAGGCAATGTATAGTGATAAACTGATAATAGTTGGAGAATATATTGGAAAACACGGTGATACTCGGAGCATTGTGCTCGGATACAAATACAGTTAACCCAAAATGTCGTGTCATAGCCCCTATTAATAAGTAACACCCCGTTCTTAACATTAATTATTTAATGTTTAAATCCAGTTGTTACAAACATTTTATGAATGGAGGATGCCTTTAGGCACATGGACCTTTTTGTTTTATCTGTGTTTTTCCTTCCTCCGTGCATTCTCTTAAAAAAAAAAAAAAAATAAATCATCAATTACAATGTAAGAATATTACACATATAACATACCAGACTTGGTTTAGATATGGCAAGGGTGCATTATCAAATACCATTCAATGTTTACAAACCCTGCTCAGCATCTGGCAGTCATTATTACTGTTCCAAGTGAATTAAACACACAATGCCAACTGTGACTTAATGAGCAACTATTACAGGCTCTCGTAAAATTATGTAGATTCCTCACTGCTTCATTGTGCAAGTAGATCTATAACAACTGACTCACGAGAGCAATTCCCTATACCATAACTTGATCTTGATACATGGTCATATTTTCACAAAGAGAAGCTAAGAAATGCACGATTTGTTTCTGAATGACTGTACGCAAGTGTTTCTAAACCTGGTGTCACGGGGTTTTATCGGCAATTTATGATGGCTTTTTTTTTTTTTTTTTTTCACGGTGACATGCCTGGCATTTTTTGCACTACGCTAAAGTTAGACAGCTTATTTATTTATTTATTTGTTACTTATTTATTTATTATATATATACTATATATACACATATATTATATATATATATATATATATATATATATATATATATATATATATATATATATATATATATATATATATATATATATATATATATATATATATATATATATATATATATATATATATATATGTATATATATATATATATATATTATACCGTATATATATATATATTATACCGTATATATATATATATATATATATATATTATACCGTATATATATATATATATATATATATAATTATTATTATTTTTATTTTATTTTATTTTTTACAACTTTACTTTAGAAACGGGCAGACCAAAATTATTGCCAAAGAAGGTTGTAGGATAAAGACATCGTGTGATATCCCATTTATTGAGAAGTGTGACGTCAGCATTGTTTTGGGACGAACAGGGAAAGGCCGCAACTATCCGTAATATTTCCTTTGACATCATGAATCACATCCTTTGACATCACGATTGTATATAAAGGTAATGATGTGAGAGGTGTAATTAGTATGAAATCAACTGTAGTGGCGATTTCACTAAATTGGTTTAACTGGTGATTAATATTTGACGATGACTACTTACCAATTTTATCGCATTAAAACTATATGGAAAACAAATATTACACTAAATTGGTTTATTAAGTGGTGATAAAGATTAAATGATGGATATTGTTATAGATGGAATACGAACTTAACTCTTTCTGTACAATGATGTCACTCTTTAATATATTCTGGCTGTCATGATATCAAGACGATTTTATTCAGGTTAAGAAGAAACTGAGGAAGTTAACCCTATCTGGTGCGAGGCGGGTCATTTTGTGTTTTAACTTTACCTGTTTCACTCCAGTTTGGCGATATAAGCAGTGTTATATATGTATATATAGATACAGTATATACTGTAATTATATTGTAATTATGTTGTCTAGGGTACAACACAAAATATAATTGTTCTAAAATTACAAAAGCTATCAAACCCCTCCTTAATAATTAAACAGAGTAACATAAGTACTCCTAAGACCTTGCACCAGTTAGTTTAGTGTTACATGAAACAAACTGTAACCCTTTATTTCTTAGCTGTCCCTTCCTAAGTAGAATATAGTCTAGTGTTGGCCAGATTATTAATTTAGAATTACGTCAATGTTCAGAACGAGTTAATACATTATTATTTTTGCAGAATATAAAGAATATAACCATACACTTTCTGATACAAGAGAAAGTACAGCAATATTAAATACAAACTCAACGATCGAGGACACCCACCAGATCCTGCAACTGAAACACACAGCAGACGAGCATTTGATTGTAAGCATCTTTATATTGTTTTGTAACTTGCCTCTGAAACTGTGCGATGGATACAGTGTGTTTACTTATTGTTGTGGTGTTAATCTACTATAAACAAATGTAGTGAAAATACTTTTCTAATTTTGAAAATATATTAAACACATAATTTTTACGAAAGTAGGTTTAAAATTAACTCAGTTATGTACATATGAATTTATTGTACTGTACATATTTGTGTATACATTATTAATATTTTTGTTCATGCAATATGGCTGTACACTGAATTCCAAAATTGGAAGGATTGTTGGTCCTCACTATTATTATTATATATACATTTTTTTTTTTTTTTTTTTTTTTTTTTTTTTTTTTTTTTTTTTATGATGTGCTTGCACTGAATGAAACAAAGATGAAAGGAGAGGGAGAAGTGGATTTTGGAAACGTGATAGGTAGAAAGTCTGGAGTAGACGAGGGAGTCAGGGGGAAAGAAGGAGTGGCTATTATTGTGAAGGAGGAGTTGAGAGAGTTTATAAAAGAGTGGAAAGAGGTGTCATCAAGGCTAATGTGGGTGCGAATGCGGTTTAAGGGTGAAAGGTGGGTTTTTGTAACTGCGTATGGACCAGGAAGTGAAAGAGAGTTAGAGGAGATAGAGGGTTTCTGGGAGGATTTGAGAGATTGTCTACAAGGGTTTGATGAAAATGAAAATGTTATAGTTTTAGGGGACCTAAATGCTAGGGTAGGAAATGAGTCTGTTGAGGGAGTCATCGGTAGTTTTGGTGTGGATGGTGTAAACGAGAGTGGAGAAAGACTGAAAAATGTATGTGAAGAGTGCAGATTGAGTGTAGGTAATACGTTCTTCAAAAAAAGGTGTATACACAAGTACACCTGGCATAGACTTGTGAGGGGAGAGATTGTAGAGAGGGCATTGATGGATTATGTGCTGGTGACAAGGGAAAGATTGTGTAGACTGCTGGATGTGAATGTGATGAGAGGTGAGGCGGGAGGGTATGTCAGATCATTACCTGGTGGAGGGAAAGCTAAGAGTTAAGAGTTACAGGAGAATAAGAGACAAGCGTGAAGTAAGAGAGGTAATAAAAGTTAGTGAGTTAGAGAAGAGTGCAAAAGAGAGGGAGTACAAGGAAAGACTAAATGAAAAGTGGATGGAAGTGAGAGAGATAAGTAGAGGTTGAATGGCAACAGTTTAAGGAAGGAGTGAAAGCAAGTGCAGAGGTAGTATGCGGCAAAAGGAAAGTAGGAGGCAGAGGTATCAGGAAGGGAAGCGAGTGGTGGAATGATACGGTGAGAAAGGCAGTTGAGGAGAAGAGACAGTGTTTTGAGAGGGTTTTACAGGATGGTAGTGTTGAGGTATGGGAGAGGTACAAGGAGAAAAGGAGAGAGGCAAAACGGAAAATTAGAGAAGCGAAAAAAGATGCAAACGAAAGGTGGGGTCAAAGGTTGAGTGAGAATTTTGAAGAACGAAAGAAGATGTTCTGGAAGGAGGTAAATAAAGTAAGGAAAGGAGGACAAAAGAGGGAAGAGTCAGTGAAAGATGCAAATGGAGAATTACTAGTGGAACCAGTTGAAGTGAGGAAAAGATATGCCGAGTATTTTGAATCTTTGTTAAATACAAGAGATGGAAGAGAAACAGTGATTGAAGCAGAGGTGGATGGAGATAGGTTACCCAGGCCACCCAGGTGGCAGGGAATGAATGAAAGGATTGAGGAAAGTGAGGTGAAAGAAGCAGTGAAACAAATGGAGTGGGAAAAGCAGAAGGTTTGGATGGTATTGCTGTGGAGTGTATAAAGAAGGGTGTAGATGTGATAATAGATTGGTTGGTGAGACTTTTCAATGTGTGCTTTGCTGTGTCAATGGTACCAATAGACTGGAAGAGTGCATGTATTGTGCCGTTGTACAAGGGGAAGGGAGATCGGCAGGAGTGTTCAAGTTATAGAGGTATTAGTTTATTGTCAGTGGTTGGAAAGCTGTATGGCAGGGTGTTGATAGAGAGGATAATAAAGTGTACAGAAGTTGCAATAGGAGAAGAACAGTGCGGTTTTAGGAGGGGAAGAGGGTGCGTGGATCAGATGTTTGCAATAAGACAGTTATGCGAGAAGTATTTAGAGAAGCATAAGGAGATATTTTGGGCTTTTATGGACTTGGAAAAAGCGTATGATCGTGTGGACCGTGAAGCAATGTGGAAGGTGTTAAGGATTTATGAAATAGGAGGAAATTTGTTAGAAGCAGTTAAGAGTTTTTATGAAGGGAGCAGAGCATGTGTGAGAGTAGGAAATGGTGAGTTGAGTGAATGGTTTGAGGTAAAGGTAGGTTTGCGACAGGGTTGTGTAATGTCACCATGGCTGTTTAATATGTTTATGGATGGTGTGGTGAGGGAGGTGAAAAGGAGAACTATGGGAAGAGGATTGGGTTTAGTAGGAAAGAATGGTAGAGATTGGGAGTTGAATCAGTTGCTGTTCGCTGATGACACAGCATTGGTGGTGGATTCTGATGAGAAACTGCAGCGGGTAGTCAAAGAGTTTGGTGTGGTTTGTGGAAGGAGGAAACTGAAGGTGAACGTCAATAAAAGTAAAGTAATGGTGTGTAATAAGGGAGAGCATAGGGTGAATCTAGATGTGAGGCTGGATGGGGAAATATTGGAACAAGTAGAGTGTTTTAAATATCTAGGAGGAACGATAAGTAGGAGTGGAGGTATGGAAATGGAGGTAAAACAGAGAGTGTGTGAAGGAAGGAAGGTTTTCGGAGCAATGGGAAGTATGTGGAAGACGAGAAATCTCTGAGTGAAAGTAAAAAGTGCACTGTATCAAGGAATTATTGTGCCAACGGTGATGTATGGGGCTGAGACATGGGCTCTGAAGAAAAAGGAGAAAAGAGGGCTAGATGTGATGAAGATGAGCTGCTTGAGGAGTATGTGTGGAGTTACTCGTAGAGACAGATTGAGTAATGAAGAGATACGTAGGAGAGTGGGGCAGCAGGAACATTTGTCAGCCAGAGTGGACAGAAGGGTGCTGAGCTGGTATGGTCATGTTGAACGAATGGGAGATGAAAGGCTTACAAAGAGAATATGTGAGTCAGGTACAAGGGGAGATAGAAGGGCAGGAAGACCCCCATTGATATGGAGAGACTGTGTAAGAAAAGCTTTGGATGATAGAGGAATGACTATAGATCAGGCAGGGGAAGTGGTGGTGGACAGGAGTGAATGGAGAATGCTTGTGAATAGTTGAGTGAACACGTGGTCATTTGGAGTAAGGGGTCGGGCGCAAGTTGGACTATATAATAGTCCATCAGGCGCCTGGCCCGGGGAGACGATTAATATGAAGGGTGCGCCTGGAAGTGTGGTGGGAGGGCTTGTGGCTTTGGCTCCGCTGCATGTCTGCCTGCCGAGATCGGAACCTCTCCGGGTGGTCGGGGGCCGGGGGAGTGCTGGAGCGACCTTGGTGACCCTGGTCTCTGGGTCTTCTCCTGGGTGACCTGGATGTGTGTGAGTTTGTGCTTTTTATCTGTGTTTATTCGTTGCTTTTATGTTGTTTTTGTGTTTTCCCTGTTCTTGCTCTGTCTTGAGTCGGCTACCCCCAAAATGGGGATTGGGCCTGAGCATATAGGTAGATAGATAGAAGATTATTTTATGCTATGCACACATTTTATGCGCGGGAAACTATAATTTGATGAAATCCGTGTTTCTATCAATATCGCGTTTATTTTTCTGCTTCTCTACAACTGCGCTATCTATCTAGCTGTCGGCCTAGATTTATCCATGTAAATAGAAGGTAGACTAAAGATTCAACATGCTAATATAACGAACACAAAATTTTAATAAAGGAAAGCCTGTGACTTAAGGATTATTGCTAAGTAAAGGATATAATATTATACTATGAAACATGCAATAATTTGATCGTTCATTCTATTCAAAATAATTGGAACATCCTGAACAACAGACCTATTTTGGGCCTCATATTTCAAGTATGGAAACGGAATTTTAGCAAGAGTAGGTCAATCTATATATTTAGTCTAAACATCCATGGCTAATTTCATTATTTAATCGTCCAAACAAACAATCCATCTATTGTCAGACGCCTTTATCCCCAAGGCGTGGCCACGATTGAATCGCCTCCATAGTATCAATTCGTTCGATGTTCTAGGTTGTTTCGGGGGAGGGTTGGTAGCCCAGCCGCCCGTTGTTATATGATGTGTTAGGTGCATGTGGGCACTGTTATCGTACTGTTAAAATGGCTGTGGATGTTAATGTAGTCTGTTACCAGTGTAATCAACGCTTATCATGCTGATCAGGTATTATTATTTACATTTTAAATGCGATTTGGTCTACTGCATCTCTGATGTCTGCCACTGCAGAGAGAGGTTGGGAGGCCATAATAAAGTGAGTGTCAGTGAACAACCCGCCCAGTGAGGGATCGATCCTGGACCTGCGTACAACTTTGGAACGCTACCACCTACTTCACGCAGGCTCAAACTACGTTGTATTAATGGGTGGCTTCACAGGGACCGTATGTCCTCAATATTATGTCCGATTCGTTTGATTGATGGCTAGATATGGGTGACTGCAGACAATTAAAACCATTTTTCCAGGACCCATCAGTGTAATTTAAACTCCTCACTGTTTCCACCTATTGGTGGCGTTGTTAAGCAAATACGGTTTTGCCTCAGCTCAACAGGCATATGTGCCTCATTATAAGCCAATTATCACATGACTCGAACACACAATCCACAGCTGTGAAGAGCCCAATTATTCCTGTACAAAGCTGCTGCCGTATCTATAAAGAGGTATTGTACAACGTTGCGCTATGTCCTCTCTGAAACTTTTGAGATATCATGTAAAAAGACTTACCTGAAGCTCATATAGTAACCATGAGTATAACTAACTGGCACTGCTGTATTATACACCAGTTAATGGGCAGTCATGTGAAGTAGTTAAGTTTTATGCAATACTAACTTTATATAACATTTGTCTTTCAACAGATATAGCAAAGCACGTGAATATATAGCAAATTATACTTTAATAGTATAAATTAAACCAAACCTTTGTTCAAGAGATTTTTACTAGGGTAGGCTACTGTTGATGATTTATAAAACATCATTAAGATTGAACACTTTTGAAAAATAAAAAAACTTCGGGAGAACATAACCAGGCGTCAGAAAGAGATCAAAATAACGTACAAGATAGTACTTCATTAATTAATAAAGACATGGTTCACTGATAAGAACACATTGTAAAGTGATGATAAGAAATCATTAAATGACAGATACACATAATTCAATAAAAAAAAAACTAAATGACAAGAGGACATCATAAAGTGACTAGAACACATTATTAAGAGACGAGAAATCGTCAATAAATGATAAGAGAAGAAATTTTTAACGCAATACGCCAGTAAGAGATTAGAGCAAACCTCTTAAATAATACAAGCTTAGAAAAAAAATTATGGACACAAGACGTCATTGAGAGATCAGAACAAAACTTTCTAAACAAAAAAAGATCTTGTTAAGAAACAGATAAATGATCCTTCATTCTCAAGAAACGAGAAAACAAGACGTTAGTTAGTAAGATAGAAGAGCAGACATCCTATCACAAGTCATCGATAATAAATAGGAAACCATAAGGGATAAGAAGACTTGAATATGTCCGCCAGGATGTGGGCCAAGGCGATGGGTCTGCAGGAGACACTGCAGGACCACGTCAAAGAGATGGCCGCAAACTACGACAAGAAAGAAGAAGACGAAGAAGGTAATGGGCGTACTGTTGATATGCACACGCTTCAACCAACGCAAAATATTAACCCTTTCAGCACGATGTCGTAATTTTCGTTTTATTTTGGTTACCGATAGACGATTTGTTTCAGTTCATTATCTACCTCTAGGACTCTGTCATAAAACATAGGACCTTCTTTAAATGTATTCAATCGTCTAATGTTAGCCAGAATATAGAATGCGTCATCATACTGAATGTTTAATGCGGTTATATGGCTCACTAACACAGTAGAAATGTAGCGAATAAAATACTAACGAGAGTTATTAATAAACGACGAGGGTAATTTATGCATGCGCTAGTATATGTAACTTGTTATTATGTTTACTAACCGCATGTGTACCATTTAAATATACCCTGTGAGAAGGAATGCAACTTGCGACCACCAGATGAAGTTAATCGTAACGCTTAATATAACAGCAAAATAAAAATAAGATGTCTACTGCTTACTAACACTTCAAGCAATATTATAATGGCATGGGTATTTATGTTATTCATTAGAACAATGATGAACAAAACACAAGAAAAGGTAGCTATTCATTTTACGGGAAGCAACAATTCTGAAATAAACACAAATGTTGGGAAAAACAAAACTTAAAAAACAAAAACAAAAATCCTGGTCAAAAGAGTGGCTAGATAAGAACTTTAGACACTCTAAGTTGATGGTGTATAATGATCTGCCTAATTGACCATTTGCGAGTTGCCAGTCCATATGGTATTTGGTATTTCAAGCTGTACACATGTAGGTTTATCATAATTATAATATAATTGTGGGTTTGTGAATAAGGTAAATTTGATTGAACAGGATATAATTGCCTTCATGTTGTACAATATACACATTTATAAAGCTTGAATTTCGGCTAATTGTCGATATCTACACCGTGAACTTCTGTTTTAGCTTTAAGGGGAGATTTCCACTTGAGGGATTTTTTTCTTGGCCCCTTTCTCCTTCATGTTTAGCCCCATTGCTTTTCTAATTTTAAAACGTTCGCCCCATTATGTTGATGATTTTAAGAACTTTCAACCCATTTCTGTCAATTTTAAGACCTTTCGTGCAATTTAGGTGTCGATTTTATCCTGGCGAGTGATAGCGAGCCTGTAATTTAAGAGGAACCGGCTTTCAGCCGGGACATTTTTCTACCGAAAAATGTACAAATTTATCTTGAAAGAGGCTCAAGGGGGTGTAATCTTAAGCTTGATGGATAGCTAGAGACCAAATTAAAACCCTCCCCTTAAACTTGCAAGTATACATTTAACCATTTTGGTGACCGGACAACTCAACCAGTAGACCATTTCAACCAGTACCAAATCAACCACCAATACGGTTAGGTTAGGTTAGTATTATATGTTGGCACTGGTTTGGTTGGTCTTCGTTGATTTGGCGGCACCGGTTGAGAGAGCTACTGGTTGAAAAAATGGTCTACTGGTTGTTGAGATAATGTCCGGGAACCAACTTATATTATCATATTTATTATTATATTTATTATTATATTTATTATTATATTTTCTATAGTTTAGGAAGGGTCTCTAGAAAGAAAGAAAGAGGGCTAAAGTCCGTCTCAGTTAAGGGGAGATTTCCACTCGAGGGATTTTTTTCTTGACTCCTTTCTCCCTCATGTTTAGCCCCATGGTTTTTCTAATTTTAAGACGTTTGCCCCATTATTTTGACGATTTTAAGAACATTCAACCCATTTCATTCAATTTTAAGACCTGTCGTGCCATTTAGGTGTCGATTTTATCCTGGCGAGCGATAGCGAGCCTGTAATTTAAGAGGAACCGGCTCTCAGCCGGGACATTTTTCTACCGAAAAATATACAAATTTATCTTGAAAGGGGCTCAAGGGGGTGTAATCTTAAGCTTGAAGGATATCTAGGGACCAAACTAAAAACCTCCCCTTAACCCTCTGACTTGCATAGTTCCTTCCTAAACTAACACAATCTCCTACTGAGAGCCAGAATACCATGATCAATATCGCCACCGAATACTGAAAGAGTTAAGGGGAGTCACCGGCTTTTTTTATCTTTCTCTCCTTTTCTCTCTTTCCCTGGCTTGTATCCCATGCGGCTCCATTCAGCCAACTGTTTTAAGACGTTTATCCCCATCCAGGTGTCGATTTCTTCCTGGCGAGCGATAGCGAACCATCATTGTATGGAGAAATCCGGCTTCGACGGACAAATTTTTCTATCGAAAAATTTACAAATTGAGCTTGCTGTCAAAACAAAAATATATATATGCTGACTCGCTACCGCTCGCCAGAAAAGTATTGACACATGAATGGGGGTAAACGTCTTAAAACAGTAGGCTGAATGGGGCCGAATGAATACAAGTCAAAGAGAGAGGGAGATAAAGAGAAAACAAAAGCGAGGTGGGCTCCCTTAAGCAGCTCTGAAGCTTCCGGTGTGGGGACAACGAACTCAGGTGAAATACTACGGGATTAAAAGGAAAATCCAAATATATTATAAAATTAAAGCTATTATCTTTGTTTTAAATAGTATGTAGACCAATGTAACATGGCTACAAAACCATAAACAAGGTTGCCATTTATCTCTCTCTTTCACACACACACACACACACACACACACACACACACACACACACACATACACACACACACACGTATTCTTAAAAAAATGGAACGTGTTTTTTGTGTGAGAGAGAGAGAGAGAGAGAGAGAGAATAGCATTATAACAAAAGACGTAGACACGCAAGGGAGGGAAGGTACTCGGACTACGCTGCAGGTGTAACAAGGACAAAAGCTGGAACACAAACATTCACAATAATGTATACTAATACATACCGTATATAATAATAATAATAATAATAATAATAAAGATGATGGTGCTAATTATGTTCTAAAAACTCATATATAATTCTTACCACATGTTATCAAAGTAATTACAGTATAATTATTCATGATAATTATATATTGAGTAAACCGTGACAATAATTACTTTGTTAACATGTGGTAGGAATACAGTATATTTGAGGTTTTAGAACATTATCATCAGCATCATCCTTATTATACTTATGTTTCCTTATACCAAGAGGGGAATATAAAGGTGAAGATGGGAGGCAACTTTTGACAGTGACAGTGCACCTGACATTTTGAGGCGACTGTACATTTGGTTACCAAGCGACCTTGTATGGAGATCCTGTCGACGTATACATACACACACAAACACACACACGTGTACACATATAGACGTTCATATGTACCGGTACTGTAATTTATGCTCAGGTGAATAATGTGCGCATTTGTATACTGTATAAATTATGCTTTGCGCCCCCCCCCCCCCTCTCTCTCTCTCTCTCTCTCTCTCTCTCTCTCTCTCTCTCTCTCAATGTTATCTAGCCTATATATTGTCTTAATAGCTAGTTATGTACTACCACTGCCTATATTTGTTAAATCTACCTATCTGCCTACCAATCCATCTTTTGTGTCTATCTCTATGTCTGTTTATCTGTTCAATTATCTATCTTACTATATATTGACTACTTTGTATTTACTATAATTCATTGTCCTTTACTTTATTTACCTTGTTTACTTTTTATTTACGATATACCTACCCTCTTTTGTCCCCCCCCCCCCCCCCCGGCCCAACCCTTTTTGTTTCCCACACCCCTTCCTGTATTTTGGTTTTATTTGGTTTGTTTACTTTATTATAGTTACGGTACTTTCTTTCCTTGTGTTATTGACTACATTTGATGTACTGTGTTTACATTTATATTTATGGTTTACTGTATTTTCTTATTGTATACTTTATTTACTATGTATTTACTTTTGTTTACCTTATAATCACTTTATTTACTTTATATTGAGTTGGCCTTTACTTGATATTTCCTTCATTTATTGTTTACTTTACCGTTTACCTTTACCATCACCCCTTCACTCTCCCCCCCCCCCCCCTCCTCCTTCCTGTCTCCCACACCCCTTCCTATTATATCCCCCTCCCCCCCTGTTCCCACCCAGCCAACCTACAACACTCCCTTCCTGCCCTCCCCTCCTTCCTTTTTCTCCTTCTTTTCTTCATCTTCTCTATCATCATCATCATCACATATTTCTCTTCCCCTTGTTCATCTTCACTATACTATGTTTCTTTTCAACTGACGGTCAATTGCAAAGTTCCCATCAAGTTTCTCAGATATTTTGAAGATTGTGTAGTGGAATATGGTGCTAATTATATACACTTGGTCTTAATATCATGCAGAGACAGTGGTTTCATATTTTTCCATTAATTATCGAGAAATTATCTGCTAAGGGATTCAATTTACCGTCAGGTGAAAAGAAACAGAGCATATTATCATCAAAAACATCCTCGTAATTTTCATCTTTTTCATTATCGTCGTTGTTGTGTTATGGAGTTCGTCCCTTCTCCTTCCTTCCTTCTTTCTTTCCCTCCTCCTTTTTCTTTCCCCCTCTTTCCTCCCTCCATCCACCACCCACCATCCCTTCCTCCATCCTCGCTCGTTCTCCCTTCCTCCACCCACCTTCCCTCCATCCTTCCACCCTCCTCCACCTACCTTCCCTCCATCCTTTCTTCATCCACCTCTCTCCTTCTCCCTCCCTCCACCTACCTTCCCTCTCTCATTCTTCCCTCCTACTCCCTCCTTCCTTCCTCTACACCTCCCTCCTTCTCTCTCCATTCATCCATATACCCACCTTCCCTCACTCATTCCTCCCTCCATCCATCCTTCCTTCATCCACCTCTCCCCTTCTCCCTCCCTTCACTCCATTCTTCCTCTCTCCTCCACCTACCTTCCTTCCCCTATCCACCTTCATCTTTCTCCTTCCCTCCACCCACCTTCCCTCCTTCTCCCTCCCTCCACCCACCTTTCCTTCCTCCCTCATTCTCCCTCCCTCCCTCTTTCCTCCACCCACCTTTCTTTCATCCTTCCTTCACCCACCTGACCTCCCTCCTTCCCTCCACCCTCCTTTCTCCACCCACCTTCCTTATTTTTTGCTCTCTCTCTCCCTCCATTCACCTTCCCTCCTTTTTCCACCTCCTTCCTTCATCCACCTTTCCTCCCTCCTTCCTCCATCCAGCCACTTTCCCTCCTCCCCCTCATCCAGCCACTTTCCCTCCTTCCCTCCACCCAGCCACTTTCCTTCCCTCCCCCTCCCTCCCCCCCCCCCCCCTCCACCCACCTTCACTCTCACCCTCTCAAACATGTATTCTCCATCTACATAAGGTTCCACACAGTTTTCACATGACAGCAATACGTGTTTTATTTGCCAGGGTAGCCTACTGAATAGTTTTGACTCGTTGACTAATTATTTGAAAGAACTATAATTTATAAAATGGTATATGTGCAATATTGTGATTTTGGCTAATTTTATCATTAGCCAGACTGCTGACCTAAAGCTGACACAAGAAAACTTGATAGATAGATAGCTAGATAGGATAGATATATAGATAGATAAGATAGATAGATAAGATAGATAATTATATAGCTTGGTTGGTTGATTGATTGATAGAAAGATAACTTCAGGACTGAAGCTTCTTCTTGAGGATCGTATCTTCACCAGGAAGAAGATTTCCGTTATCACAAAAGTTCGGAAGAAACCCTCTCCATCTAAAACGAAAATGACATACTATCACTATTAATAACTAGGAAATTAAAGAAGTCTTATTAATATTAAAACAACAATCTTGAGGTTCAAAGTTGGGCGATTCAACCATTTTATATTCAGCCCTTTATGATTGTGAGTGTTTCTCCGACATGTGTGTAATAATAACGAAAAACAGATGTTCATTATAACGTTCGTAATTATTATCTTGGTATCAGTCATTGTTGTTCTGTATGTGAGTATTGCATCTCTCTCCCTCCCTCTCATATATATATATATATATATATATATATATATATATATATATATATATATATATATATATATATATATATATATATATATATATATATATATATATAAAGACATGACTAATACCAACACCATATCACATTCAATGAACACCTCAATTGCATGACACAAATACCCAGGCTTAACTAGACCGACCTCTTTCCTCAGACTCAGTTTGCACATAAGACGTTCTGGGACACTATATTTCGCACACATTATATAAATGCAGTGTGGTGAAAGAAATGCCTGAAATGTGATGAGTGAAGTGCAAGAAATGTATCAAGTGAAGACCGACAAGTGTAATGCGTTTGTTGACATGCTACAGGTGGCTCTGGTGTGTGACAGGAGCCGTGGAGAGATCCTAACTTTCTGTGGCTGATGTGTGGTGAACAACACGGGGGAAGTGATGTGTGATGAGTGACGCGCAACATAATAGGATAGACTAGCCAATTCGTACGCGGTGGTCCATTTAATATAGGCTATTCATCATAAGTAGGCCAACAATGTTGACCTTTATCCTCTGTAACTTACAAAGGGCAAGAGAAAATGGGCTGTAAGTAATCACACATGGTATTAATATTTACTCGATTAGGCCTACTCAAGTATTTCTTTAGTTATGGAGGTTAGTGGTCAATAATTCTGGCCTAATTATAATGAACAAAATATAAACGCTACGGATAAAAATAATACCCAGAAATATAAAGGTGGGAGTAAGCTTAATTTATGTTGTTTCGAAATGCATTGAAACTATCGTACTTGTTCTGCACTATATTTAATAATCTAACTAGCATTTTTTGTGGGTAATGTATTTCTATTGATTTTGCGTACTTTTTGTATTACCAGGTACAAATTAGCTGGCCAGCCTAAACTATCTCCCCTACTCTCTTCTCAGTTAGACTATTATTGGTAGTCAGTGGAGTGAGATTAACCCCTTGATGATAATGACGCAGTATGACAGTTTATTTTGGCTATCATTAGACGATTGTGTGCAGATTGGGAAGATATTGTGGGAGTTAAGAGGGTTAATTGAGATACCTCTTACCCATTTGATTCCTATAGATCCTCCCTAGATGGCAGACAATCGTTTAATGATAGCCAGAATAAACTGATAAAACGAGTCATAATCCTCAAGGGGTTAGGATCTTTTTATGAGGTAGTGTCATTGGTATTACTTGACGGTGGTTGGGAATAGGCCAAGGACAACAATAACTGTATACCCTTTGATTATGTGTGTGTGTGTGTGTTTGTGTGTACTGTGTGTGTATGTATCTGTGTGTGTGTAATAATAATAATAATAATAATAAACGGTTTATTAAAGAATGGCAGCCTCATTAGCTGAAAATACACATTTTATAATTAGTGGATTAACATGAGATGTACAGATATGAAAATGGTAAGCTCAGTTTACAATGGGTGAGTATAATATACTTTACATTAAAAACAAGAAAGTAATACAATAATTATGCTAATGCAAAATACAAATGATCATAAATTAACCATGAGAGTAAGTGATTTACAGTGCATATACAGTACACATTTATTTTACTCATTTATATATACAAAACATACATATATACGCATATGTACACACATAAATACGTATATATATACATACATATATAGAACATAAGAACATGCAGTAAGTGTGCACATGCCCGTATACATAAACGCTCACGTATGCAAACAAACATACATACATACAAAAACTGTTCTGGTAGGGTCAGGTGAGGCTAATAATGGGAGTTAAATCCTTGTGAGAGATTAAATGAGGGAATTGGAAAAGGGTTAATGGGGCAACGGACTGTAGGTCTGTAGGTGTGTGTGTTTCTGTATGTGTGTCTCTGTATGTGTGTGTGTGTCTCAGTGGGTTTGTCTATCTGTGTGTGTGTGTGAAGTTTCCTGCTATTGTACAGTATATTAGTGTGTTCAAAGGTTGCTGCTGTCTCTTAGGTGTTTGTGTGTGTGAAGTTTCCTGCTATTGTACAGTATATTAGTGTGTTCAAAGGTTGCTGCTGTCTCTTAGGTGTTTGTGTGTGTGAAGTTTCCTGCTATTGTACAGTATATTAGTGTGTTCAAAGGTTGCTGCTGTCTCTTAGGTGTTTGTGTGTGTGAAGTTTCCTGCTATTGTACAGTATATTAGCGTGTTCAAAGGTTGCTGCTGTCTCTTAGGTGTTTTTCTTATATGTTCGTATGTCTAGTTGTTGTTGTTGTTGTTAGTATTGAAATTAAAGATAAGAAACAACTAGCAACTATTGATTGATAATATTAACCCTTCCTGTACCAGCGACGTGTGTTATATTGTATGGTATCTGTATTTAGAGGATTGTATGCAGCTTAGG
The DNA here is from genome assembly GCA_032716605.1 of Paralithodes platypus. Lineage (NCBI taxonomy): Eukaryota > Metazoa > Arthropoda > Malacostraca > Decapoda > Lithodidae > Paralithodes > Paralithodes platypus. The sequence goes on from CM064487.1 coordinate 33,768,390, forward strand.
AAGGATCTGTGGTAGTTAAAAGGATTGATTGAGATAGTTCGAAGCTTTATAAATGCTAGAGGTCCTTCCTAAGCTGAATGAAGTAGTCTAATAGTTGCCAGAGTGATGAAAAGGACGTCCCTGGTACTGAACGGGTTAAGGAACACCCCGTTATTAACATTAATCCTCCATTACAAACCCCAATGCACTACAATAAACTAATGAAAGCATAGGATCCTCCCGGGATTCGAACTCGGCACACCACACCCAGAAGACGGGTTTGTCTGGACTGCCTCTACTGTATAGTGGAGGGATTCGCCCTGTTGTTGTTTGTTTTACCTGTGTGAAAAGTCCCTTGTTGTTGTTGGCTGTGAATGTTTCCTGTGCGGTAGGTGTTTAAGGGGGGTTCCCGGTTTTTTTAATCTTTCTCTCCTTTTCTCTCTTTCTCTGGCTTGTATCCATTTGGCCCCATTCAGCCAACTGTTGTAAGAGGTTTTTTCCCCATCCAGGTGTCGATTTTTCCTGGTGAGCGATAGCGAGCCAGCATTTTATGGAGAAATCCGGCTGCCGGAGATATTTTTCTATCGAAAAATGTACAAATTTAGCTTGCTGTCAAAACAAAAATATATATATGCTGGCTCGCTACCGCTCGCCAGTAAAATATTGACACCTGGATGGGGTTAACGTCTTAAAACAGTAGGCTGAATGGGGCTGAATGGATACAAGCCAAAGAGAGAGGGAGAGAAAGAGAAAACAAGCGAGGTGGGCTCCCATAATTAAAGTCCCACTGTCCCTTGTTGTTGTTGTTGTTGTTGTTGTTGTTGTCAGTGAATGTTTGCTGTTTAATACGTTAGGTATTTAATTAAAGTCCCTTGTTGTTTATGCGCGCGGGTTTGCGAAGTTGTCTGTTTTGTGCGCGAAAATATACATATGAGAATTACAGTACATACAGGTGTGTGTGTGTGTGTGCCAACCTTCCTGTGAGTGTTTTCTTTGTTTAAGCTAATGGTATAAAAGTAGCAAGTTACTATTTTTATATAACATAAAATGTGGACCTTGCATTATACAATTACAAAAGTCTATGTCATGCTTTACATGAAAACCTGTATGCTCTTAATTAATAGCGTGAATCTGTTGGATGATGATCTGAGTATTAGTAGTAGTAGTAGTAGTAGTAGTAGTAATAGTAATATCAAGACCTGTTAGTCAGAGTTCGTGACTTCAAGACAGATGCAAAAGATGCCATGCTTTGGAACATACTGCAATTCTGCACAATTTGGGTCACCGTTCTAAAAGAAGTAAGCTCTTCATGTTGATTTTTTAACACTAAAGCAAGCATTATCATTTGATATCATAAGCTTGATATAAAACTGAATTACAAAGACAAGAAGTTAAAAATATAATATTTCTTGGAAAACGTTCTTGGCACCTACGGTACTTAAATAGTCGTGTACGCAAGCAAATAATTTACCGCAGTGCTTCGTCCATTCCTGCAATGTTTCGTCTAACTTGTGATGCGCAGTTGTGAAAACAAATATTTGTGATTGTGTTTATACATATTGCTTATAGAATATAAACAATGCCCATTTTCGTAATATATTTAATGTTCGTGCAATATGATGAAGAGTGGTTTGAAATACAGTATTATAGAAAATAGAATGCAAGTAAAAAAATAAGTAATAGGTAATAATAGTTAGTATCTCCAAGACCTTGTGGTCCATTCAAAGGAGATACTGTTAGTGGAACGAGATATTATGTAGTGCACTACACTCATTGCAGAGTATGCATAACTGTCTACTTTCTTCTTGAGAGAGAGGGGGAGAGAAAGAGAGAGAGAGAGAGAGAGAGAGACAAGTGGTGTGTGTTTATATATTACAAGAGGTTACAGGATGTGTATGTCCCAAGGTGTTACAAGCGTTAATTAGTATCTTGCATACCTTGCGGCTCATTTAAGAGGAAGTTTTGGTGAGATGAGGTTTTATAGGGCAGTGTTATCATTGGTAAGTGTGCACATTACCATAGGATGTTTGCAGGGTTTCATTGAAGATGAAACCCGTGAGGGTGAGTAAGAACATTGTTTCCAGATAGAGAAAAAATAGCATAGGCCTACATCAGATTGAAATGAAATGGAATCCCAGTAGCATTGTTAATAATGATGACAATATTTAAGTAGTGAAATCGAAGGTAGTAGTATTGATAGTGAAATATTAGAAGATGTGGCTCCATCAAATAGTCTCAATTTTAGGAGTAATATTGCCGGATATCATTCTAGATGTAAAGATATTGTGAACCCTAGCAAATCCATAGGGAAAAAATTAAGGTATGTTACATAAATAGAAGTAGTTTACGAAATTAGTGAAATGAACTAAAGGCAATCATATGCACATTAAATATTGATATTATTATGATTACCGAAACATGGATGAAGACAGAAACACTAAATCTTATGGCAGAGTATCAAATTTATAGCTTTATTATGTACAATATAGATCTCCAAGGAAGAAAAGGAGAGGGAGTGGCATATTTTGTCTCAGTTACGGTAAATTCATTAATTATGTCTGATATTAAAGAGAGGACAAGTGAGAGCGTATGGTTAGAGATAAATGACAACTGTGATATACTTGTAATTGGCCTTATATACACACTGCCAAATATATATAGAATAAATGGTAAAATACTCTAGGATGCCTTTCAATCTAGTGAAGTTTGCATTGTAGGAGATTTTAGTTTTAGCTGAAAAAATTGGGGGAATTACACTGGATATTTGGAATCAAATTATGTTTTAGAACTAGTACAGCTTAGGAAGGATCTGTGGTACCTCAAGTAATTAAATGAGATAGGCCCTAGTCTGGTGGAATTTCACCTGGATCAGGAGCTAAATTTTACGAGAGTTTCTGCTGAGTGTTGAGGCTGAAGATCTTGCAAGAGTCTACATTGTCAACACCATATAGTATTAAAAATATATGTCAACCTAATAAAGGGAGAGAAGGGGGGGGGGGGGTTTAGACGCAGCTGGACGCAGTGCCTTTAGAAGACAGGTTAACCCATATAGTACCGCTGACGTCATTTTCATCATATTCTGTCAAGCATTAGACGATTTGATTCAGCTTAGGAAGGACCTCTCGCTATAATTAGGCTTCAAACTATCTCAACCAATCATTTTAACTACCGCAGATCCTTCCTAAGCTGCATAATATCGTCCAAATATAGATATAATAAAATATATCACACGTCGCTGGTACTCAAAGGGTTAAAGGGAGGGGGGGTAAGGGAAGGGGGTTGAGTAGTAAAGTGATTGAGGAGGATTATACGAGAGTTACAAGGAGTTACAAGGAATAGTTACAATCTCGAAGACCTTGCCGTCCATTCCGGGGAGATACTACTGCATTTGTGGAATAAATATATTAACAAAATAAAATAGAAAATAAATTAATTGTGCTATTATTGCAGTGTGTAAAATACTAGCTACTCACTGTTTACGCTGTTTTACTGAAGCAGTATTTACTACTTCTAAAGGATTTTGCTCCATGAATTTCCAGAGAGAGAGAGTATGAGAGCGTGTGTGGCAAGGATACGTAGGAAAGGCAGAAAAAGGGGAGGGGGAGAGGAAAGTGGTTAAAGTGGATTATATGAGAGTGATAGAGCGAGCAGGGAAAATTAAGGTCTTCCCGACAACCTGATTTACATTTTGTAGTCACTTATAAACGTCTTTTTTTATAGTAAGTATAACTATGAAAGCTGATGTATAAACATAATATAAAATGTATAAATTACAAAACCAAGTATCCTATATCATATCACACAAAGAAAATTTCATAAATTAATCAATACAATGGTTGTATTTGCATACAGACAAACAAAAGACCGATATTTTTAGGAGTGACTGTACTCTATACTCGTCCACCTATTTATTACATTTTCTATTTTTTATTAATTTCACCACACCACCAAACACCTCCAATGAAATTAATTAAATTCCCAGTCAGCATTCCTTCATTCTCATCCTTGCCTTCACCTTCATATCTTTATAATTTAATTGTTTCTTATGTTCTTACCCTAGAGCACGCACCCTTTTAAGGAAAAGCAGACGAGTTGTTAATTGTATTCCTGTGTATCTAGCTTTTCCCATACCTCTGGTCTTTTCCATCCTACATCCTTTTCCATCCCACATTCTCTCTCCCCTACCTTTCTCTTCACTTCACTTCAGTTTATTGGAGGACCTACATAGGGGTGTTTTTGGGAAGGATGGTGTGCGGGGGTTGTGGAAAAGGATTTGAATGTGATCATAACATACCACTGGCAGAACTACAAAATATATGCCTTTACACTTTTGATCATAACACTCAGCCTCCTGATTACTGCTTTAGAATGTCTCCTATCATAACCTCGACCACCACCACACCTCAACTATTCTACAGCCGTCATATACTGTAATGTATCCCTATAATTACCTTCCTCTTCCCCTGTATTCTTTCTTTAATCATTACTTAACTACGTTATTATCTCCTTGTAAGGTTACTTCCTTACTGCTATCCAAATGCTTTACATATGTTGAACCTTTAAGCTAACAACTAATCTGTCGGTCATCTTATCTGTTTGCATCTTTTAGACACAAATAATTGTTGCTGGAAAGTAAATTAAAGGGAATACAATATTATAGAGTGGAATGAAGGTCTGGTGAAATGTGAGGAAAGTTAGGAAGGTAATGACCTTCGTCAATTTGTATTCATATAGGGCCTACTATGGATTAATAGACGTTTATTTGAAGTTTGTGGCGAATAATTGCCATCGTAGGATGATATAAATTGGTTAAATTTGGGAGTCACGGACCTCGGTAAAAAGGCTCGTTTTTTTATGGGTGTCTGTACAGGTAAGTTGGAGGAAGGGATGGAGGGGGAGGGGTGGAGAAAAGATGGTCATGGGAGGGTGGGTGGTAGGGTAGGGAGGAAGGAGGAGGATGGGCAGGCTAGGAACTCTCTACTACCTCAGTCAAGTAGTGTAGTCATACAGTGAGGATAGCGATTCCTGTGTTCTCCATATAACCCGGAAACCTTTTAATAACCTTATCTACCGCATCGTAAGACAAGAAGTTAAACAAATCATATAAGAGTTTGTAATTTATATCGTGGCAAGTTTAGTTGCGGTGAAAAGCTTAATTGCGATGTTTGCAAATACGTGAAAGCTAAAAAATGTGGTGGCGCAAGATGTAAACAAAGTGACAATCGAGTGTACACGCATTTTGAGGATAGGGTGACCACACCCACCAACTAGTCAATGAAAATATGCCTTGTTGTCGTAGTGTTTACATGTGTGAGTGTATGTGCGCTGATGTGTGTACGTACAGTGAAGTGTTGGTAACCTGCCAGTGTGTGTGTGCGCATACGTCTGGCAGCGCGGGGGGCGACTATGAAAATAGCCGCGACCAACATTTCTAATAAACAAAGATGGATGCACTTAATACAATGCAATGCGATGTGGACCTAGTAGGATGTATAGGATGTTATTCTACTGTGTATTTTGTTTATCTGTTACGATGTTAAAGTCGAAAATGTACCAGTATTAACTTTATTTCACTTGACCTGTGTTATAAGGATGAGTTAAAGGGAATGCAATGCTGGAGGGGGGTGGGGAGAGAGTTTTGTAAAAAAACAGAAAAAAAGAAATGCAACTGGATAAGAGGAAACAGTAAAGCATAGGAGACTATATTTACCGGTACCGAAGAAGGAAGAGCCGCCGTGTATTGAAGGGTATATTAGGGGAGGTAGGCCTATATAACTATCACTTAAGAAACAACTGCTGTGACGGACAAATTAACAAAATAACAAGACTTAGAAAAACTGGGTTGAGGGCAGGGGAAACATAATTATTGAAGACATTTAATTTTGATGTACTATAAATGGAGAAAGACCAAGGTTAAAAAGAAATGCAAGCTGCATATACGAATGAGAGCCAGACTGAGAATTTGGGAGCAAATGTCAGAATAAAGTAATACAACGGAGAGAGAGAGAGAGAGTAAAATGTAGCCTACCATAACCAATTTTATAAAGAAACCAGGTTAAAGTTGGGGGGGGGGGGGATTAACACGAGTAGAATGAGGGAGGGGCGTGGGACAGGTAAGATTAAGGGAAGGAGGGGAAGAAAAGGGAAGGGAGTGTGGTAGAAAATAGGGAGGAGGTGAGAGGTCAGGTAAGGTTAGGGCAGAGGTAGAAATACAACTGGGATGGAGTAGCAGAAAGGCAGGGGAATGTAGAAGGAAGGAGACATAAGACAGGGTGAGAGGAGAACCAGGGAAACAGGAAAAGAGAAGAAGGGGTGGAGATAGAAGACAATGTAGAAGAATGGGGATAGAAGACAAGACGAGAGGAAAACGAAAGAGGGGAAGAAGGGGTGGTAGAAGGTATTAGGGAGATAGAAATAAATGAGGAAACTGCAGAGCCAGAGGAGAATAGAAAAATGAAGAGGGAGGGAGAAGAAAGGAGGGAAAATTCAGGTAAGCCAGGGTCGAGGGAATGGACAGGTATAAAATGTTAAGATCAAAGAGGAAGATAGTCAAAGCGGAGTGGAAAGGAAGAATGAGAGCCCCTGATGATGAATTATGAGAACATTAGAGAGAAAAATACACAGATTTACATAAATACTCTGACCAAACTGACTTTACGATCCAAACATAATTGGTCAGAACTTAATTCTAGTAAAAAGATCAAAGATAGTTGCTAAATGAGGACAATGTATGTGAAAGACAACAATTTAAATCGAACCATGTAAGAGAGGGATAAGCAAGTGTGAAAGAGAGAAGGATAAATGTGCTGAAAGTAAGAGGAAGGAGTAGGGAAGGCAGAATAAAGAGGGAGAAAGTTCAATAATTCGAGTAAAGAGTGAAGAAAGAACAGGAAATGAGCCAGAGACAGGAATGAGCGTGGGAGCTACATTCCCTGAGAGAGGGAGGGGGGGGGGGGGGAGGGGTTATGCTGAATCTAAGAGAGTGCAAAGGAAAGCAAACAACAACAAATTTATTAATCCTTACGAGGCGGCTTGTATCTAAGCTACCTAAACTATTATGTACGAGAGAAAAGACAGTTTGGAAAGGACAGGATTGATCTTTTCATTGCAGAATGGAAAACCTGACATGGTACCGTAGCCTACTTGACAGACAAATAAGAAAATGGAACCATCTTACTATATCTATTCTAACAAGTGATGTAATGTCCTGTCACAATTCATCTATAAACACAGTTAATCCCCCTGGGGTTAAGGGCGAGATATTTGTTTACGCGATTTGTGAAGGTTTCAACAGTGCTGCAGTCTAAAATATTGATAGGCAGGCAACTTTGCTACGCAGTTGAAAAATGAATGTTTGCTTCATGAGAGTGAAAGGGCTTACAGATGATTTTACAGCTATTTCCTGATGTGTAATTTGAATAATCGAATGTGAAGTATTTGTTTGCATCCATATTTATGTTGGTTGCTTCTATTGCAGCTAATTTAACACTGGGCATCTTTAATTAATGATAGTAGGAGGCAGATCAACTTCGTATGTGTGAGAGAGAGAGAGAGAGAGAGAGAGAGAGGGGGGGGGGGGTGCAATGAATAGGACATTTGTATACCGAACCTTAGCAAGTTCTATTTTAGATTCATCACGCGTATCACTATCTTTATTTATGAAACTGGCATCTGCTGATGAAGAGTTAATACGATGACCATTGTCCAGGGCATATAAAGGGAAACTGATAATATTGATGTCCTCTCATGTTTTTCATTACCGGGTATGCAAAGTTAAATATTTGGAATAATTAATGGATTTAATTAATTATTCATTGTCAAACATGGTCTATTATGCCTACTGTATATTATATATTTATGTTTTATAATGTATCTTTATGTTTCCGTCTTTAAAGGTATATTTGCATACGGTGTTGTTAGGGAAATAGGCTACGTTGGAAGCTCAGAATATTTATGCGTGACTATTATTAGAGGTGGTGTTTGATTGCTACGAAAGGTAAAGACAAGATCGGGAGATGTGAAAGACCTACATTGGGTAGACAGATAGATCAAGGTTGAGAGAGAGCGGGAGGGGGAGGGGGGTGAATGATGTAAAGATTGTAAACTAATGTATAATTGGGAGACAAGATGGGACATAGGTGTATTAGGTTGAGAAGGAGGTGAAAAATCTATAGACTGGAAGAGATATAGGTAGAACAAGCAGTGTATTTGGTTGAGAAAGGAAGGTGAATTATGAAAAAGGTAACCTATATGAGGGAGACAGGTGTGTACCAGGTAGAGAGTGTAAAATTTAGGCACACAAAATACGGGGGAGGGGAGACATTTCGTGAGGTGAAAAGTGAAGGTCAAGAACTTAGTCGGTGGTGAAGGAGGGAATAGAGAAAAAATGGGTGATAGAGAAACTTGATTTGACTTTACTTAACCCTTTCACGCATATGACGCGATTTTGAGCCTATTGGGGATACTTTAAAGCCCTTGTTACCATCAGGGGTATTTAGAAACCTTTCGTTTAGTTACTTCAACCTCTGCAGTTGTCTTTGAGTTAGCTGTGGGCAGAAAACTAATTTTGGAGAGGTAATTATAATAAGAGTGAGAGAACTCTATTTCTTATTGCTAATCTGGCAACCTCTGCGTCATAAATGCGTGAAATAGTTAACCTTTATTTACAGCCCCAGGGTGAGAGAGAGAGAGAGAGAGATAAGGATTAGTATTGCTGCGTTTTCTGTTACCCCAAAGTCTGATAAGTGATAACCCACTCTCATTATAGTGGGGTGGCACAAAATGAACAAGGGGCGATCCAGACTTTAAATATATACATTATATGGACAACCTTTCCTGACTATTTTTAACAATGAAAGTAAATATGCATTGCAGAATAATTACTACAAAGCAAATACAGACAAAATAAAGGGGAAATAGCGTAATATACCAAATATCATGAGGTATGTCAGGGACTGGAATAATATACCAAATAGCGTAATATACCAAATATCATGAGGTATGTCAGGGACTGGAATAATCGACAGCAGAGCATATCGGCAATAAATTTGAATATATACAATTTAAGATGTGTTGTGACATTACATATTAGGTGAAATTATACAACATATTTATTTGTTTAATAGTAGAGCAAGAAATAATAGCATACATAAACATTTCAATAATTCTGAGGAGTGACGGATTAATTACCGTGACGAACACTGATTTTCTGAACTTGACTCTTGGGAAGACGACAAGGTCAAGGTCACGAGGCTACAAGCACATGCTCAGCTCGGCCACTTCTCCCTCACTACCCTCAGCACTCCCCACGCAGCCGTGGTGCTTTGCTAAACTCTGACAAATGTTATAATATTTATATATATGCGTGTACTGTTACTTAGTAATATTGTATTGTGTAACCTAATCAACCCAAATGATATAAATTTAAGTAAGAATACACCGAAATATAATCGTGATTAGGCGCGAATGGAGTGGCACCGCGGCTGCGGCCATGTGCTCCAATGTGTATAAACAACAGGCTTTACATATCAAGATCAATATTTGATCCATCATTTCGATATTATTTTGATCTAGTTGAATTTGTAAAAAATTGTGATGACTATTCATATAATATAATCGCTTACTTTGGGGTAGCCTATTATATATAATAACTCCGGTAGGTTATCGGCCTTCGATAGGATTATGACGCTTCTTTTGGACATTCTGAGGATATAGCTAGGTACATTTATAATTATCACATCCAAATTGATTATTTCTATATGGATATATACAAAAAGTCTTAAAACTGTTATCAAGCTCCGAAAGTCTGAATCGGGTTGAGTTTCGACCCTGTGGAAGAGCAGGGTTGAGTTGGCTTGATATTGGACACCCTTTTATGGCATTTGGGTGTGAAATACGACACCATTTCCAGTCTATCGGAGATAATGATGGTAAAGGAAAATGCGGCTTATGTTTAAGACACTGTATACCTTTCTGAGGCGCTTTTCAACTGGCAGACTGAAACCCAAAGTTAGGTTATATTATAATTATCAGCAGGTTAATGTGCCGCTAATATATTTGATACAAAAAGTCTGGAGAGATAGCAAGAGCGAGAGCGAGCGAGGGGGTAGGGGGGGGGGCAGTGAAGGTCAAGGTGAGGAAACGGAGCATACCGGAAAGTTGGAGTTGAAGCAGGCTATAATATATTTGTGAAGTAGTCTCAAAATGTGTTGTAATGAAACTATAGTCTGTTTAATATCATTAGTCCAAGCTCTTGACCCTTGTAACTAAAAAAGGACTAGAGAAAACAAGCTGTAATTTTCCACGCGTATTTCCTGCTTGACTCCTGATTAGTAGAGATATCAGCTCTATTACTCAAGTCCTTTGTGAGTTATAAAAGGTTAGGGGTCAAGATTTCCGGCTTATTTATGATGATAATGTATCATATTTGTATTTAAAATAACTTAAATCAATTACAGATCCTAACCCCTGATATAACTGACACAGGTATTCTTTAATGATCAACTAATACTATATTGAAGATATTCCGTACCGTAACATAATTTGCTAGGTAGCCTGTTGAATACATTTACTACCGGTACATGCTAAATTAAAAATAATAATAAATAATAAATACACTAATAGGTTGACAAACGAGCGAATCATCATACCCTGTCCCAAAACGAAGTCCCTTGTATGTTTTGTTTTGCTATTAAATATGCAAAGTTAAAGTTAAACTTTATAGTTCAAGCAAAGTTAAAGTTAAGCTTCATAGTTCATAGTTCATGGATGTGATTAAATATTCAAAACAATGCAACTTAATGCAAAATTAATTGTATTCCCTCTCAGTCTCAATCAAGTCCCAAAACAAAATTGTCACGATTTGCCACACTTCTTGGTTGACGGCGCTCTGGTAGCCTCAAAAGATAATACGGGAGGGAGACACTGCAGACAATGGAAGGAGAGAGAGAGAGAGAGAGAGGACAAATACGAACACAGAAATCTGCATATGGCCTACACAAGGCAGATCCCTTTCTCACCCAAACAATGTCAATCATATGACTATCCAGATTACGTTTGAAACTTTCCACCGTTTCTGAGCTGATTAAAGTAATAGGCAATCTATTCCACATATCAACAACCCCATTTCCAAATTCATGTTTACCTACCGGTGTCTTTTTTTTAACTGTCTTCATAGCCTAATGGTTACTGCACGGAATTTCGGTGTGAGTATCCTAGGTTCGTATCCTTGGAGTACCACATGTATTCATTAGTTTCATTGATTTCATCAATTAAGTTTGTTAGTAAGTTAATTGGTGGGTTGGTGATAATACGAATTAAAGTGGAAATTTTCTAGTTTGAAGCCGTGTGTACGGGATATTTCGCAATAATTCAGCTTTGACACTGCTAATGTCCCCCTTATTGATTATCTTCATCCACTTTAACACCTCTATCTTCATCTGTCTAATGAATGTAAGTCGAGAGTTTTTAGTCTCTCCTAGTATGGTAAATGAACTGTATATTATTGTGGATCATTGTTGTCATTCTAATTGGCTAGCCTCTAGTCTATATCCATTATATAATAGGGACACTCTTTATCCTCCTACTTTAACACTTTCTTAGTACACCAATAAAAACTTCCCTTCTTTCACTCTCACCCACCTTTTCTATATTCATTAATTAATTCATTCTGAACAGTATGAGGACATACTGTATGAGAACAGTATGAGAACAGTATTCTGAACATATGAGGTCTCACTAATGACTAGTAAAGTTTCAAGATAATGGCAGCAGTTCTGTTACTCACACTCCTCGAGATTCATCTGATAATCCTGTTTGCCTTGTTACAAACGTGTATACATTGTTTTCTAGTCTTCAGATAATTTCTAGCAAACACACCTAGACAGTCGAGTTTCCTAAATCCGCATTAGCTAGTTATATATTGTATTTGTAGGCTATTCAAGTTTTTATCTTTAATATCTTGCATTTACCAATATCAAAATTAAGTTGCCAATTTATTGACCATTCATGTAAGGTACCGGTATCTAGATCCTTTTAGAGGTACTGTAGGCCTATTTCACAATAGTAATCTATTCTCCCCATTTTTGTATTGTCTGCAAATTTACTAATCCTACTAGTTACACCTAAATGAATGTCATGTAGGCCTATGTATATAACAGATAACCTAATACAGATCCCTGGGGGACCAGTCTGACTTAATACCATTAATGTTGACTCCTTGTATCCTACCAATGAGTCATGACGAAATCCACTTCAATAGCAACCCACCTATTTCACGTGGTTATATCTTCCTGATCAATCACTTATGAAAAACTCTGTCTAAGGCTTTACCGAAATCCAAATAAATTATAGAATATGGCTATTTATTTCTTCATACAGTATACCTCTGTAAAAAGCTAAACAAATTAGAACACCAAAAACGTCCCTGGGTGAACCCATGCGGAATTAATTAAGTTGACTGTTTCTAGGTGGTTTCTAATTTTCCTAGCAATAATTGACTCTAGCAACTTTCCTATGATTGATGTGAGACTAAGGGGACGGTTATTAGATGTTATTGATTTATATATATATTTTTTTAAATCGGAACTGCAGGTGCATGCTTCCAAGATAATACGGGTAGCCCGGGGGAGGGAGACACTGCAGACAATGGGAGGGAGGGAGGGACTAGACTGAGTGTCTGGATGGTTGGGAGGAAGGAGGATTAGAGGACAGGCACAAGGAATGAAGAAGAGGAGGAAGAAGATGATGACGAGAGAGAGAGAGAGAGAGGAGATGATGATGATGGGCTGGGAGTTGCAATAGCCTCCTGGGAATGTGGTCAGAGGAGCCGGCTGAATTTGATTCCTTATTTCTATTTCGGCCCTCTAAATTACAAACCACCCTCACCGTACCCTATAATTTATAAATCATGTGAGCGGCCATATCGAATTGTATATCAGTTAATAGAACATTGTATACCAGTTAAACGAACATAAAGCCAGTTTTCTATGACACCGAACAAGTTACCCTAATCCGGGGAGGAAATAGTGAAGAAGACACGACGAGAGGGAGGGAGGGGAGGGTCAAAATGAGAGGAGAAATGGTGGAGAAAAATGCAAATATATGGAGTGAGGACTGTAGTAAGACTGGACGAGGCAGAGATAGAGAAAAAAGTTAGATATTGAAGACACGTAGAGTGGAAGGACTGGGGTGGGTAGGGGGGAAGGGGGTTGCAAACATGGTGAGGGAGAAAGAGGGGAGGGGGGGGGGGGGGCAAAGGAAAGGGAGAGTGGGAGGATAAATCAAGGAATTAAAGGTATGAAAGGGGAATATAATCTGTAAGAGCCAAAGGGGTTGCAGGTATATTATAGTGTGTCATAAGTCGGGAGTCAGGACAGAGAGTGTTGTGTTGTGAGTGATTGAGGCAGACACACCCCTTCCACCATCACCACCAACATGCACCACAGACCTCCCAAACTGGAGAGAGAGAGAGAGAGAGAGAGAGAGAGAGAGAGAAGGGTGAAACAGAGGGAGAGGGAGCAAATTTCAAATACAGAGAGGAGAATGAAGAAGAAACTTATATAAAGAAAGAGGGAGTGGGGGTAGAACAACGGATAGGAAGTAGTGAAACAGAATATTATTGGAAAGGGTAGGGAGAACTAAAGGGGTTGCAGGTATAATACAGTGGGCCATGAGTCAGTCAGGGCAGTCAGTGTAGTGTTGTGAGGGAGGGAGGCAGGACACACACCCCTCCCACCACCACCACCATTATCATGCACCACAGTCACAGACCTCCTTAACTATGGTACAAGACAGTAACCACCTAGCTACACCGCACCTTTAGATAACCAAACTAGTGACCTGAGGATATGTTAAGAACAATATTCCCTGAAGCCGAAAAAACAGACACATAATCTGAAATCAATGCGGAAATTATGTCTATTTTTGTATTATTAGCACATAATTATTGACACCATGCATTGAACCGCTAAAACAGTGCCCCAGTGTCTGATGTAAATGTTAATAATTATTGAATACATCCCACGAAGTCAGAAATCAATATATGTTTTATAACTCACAAAACTAGAAATATGTGAAAATGAAAATAATGTCAAGGTGATTGAATAAAATTCTCTAACTCTGAAATCAATACCATAACGACGCAATTTGTTTTCTTGATATCGGATAGTAACTGCCTGAAAGTTGGCACGCTATCCTTGCATTATTTATACAAGTAACTACCCTTACAGTTGGTTTATCATCCAATCCTCCCATTAGCTTATGTGTTACGTGGTAGAATAAATAATTAAACAAACAATGCTAGGCTATCTACGTTGAGGGGCACGTGATAGAATAAATAATTAAACAAACAATGCTATCTACGTTGAGAGGCACGTGATAGAATACATAATTAAACAAACAATGCTATCTACGTTGAGAGGCACGTGATAGAATAAATAATTAAACAAACAATGCTATCTACGTTGAGAGGCACGTGATAGAATACATAATTAAACAAACAATGCTATCTACGTTGAGAGGCACGTGATAGAATAAATAATTAAACAAACAATGCTATCTACGTTGAGGCACGTGATAGAATACATAATTAAACAAACAATGCTATCTACGTTGAGAGGCACGTGATAGAATAAATAATTAAACAAACAATGCTATCTACGTTGAGAGGCACGTGATATAATACATAATTAAACAAACAATGTTATCTACGTTGAGAGGCACGTGATAGAATAAATAATTAAACAAACAATGCTATCTACGTTGAGAGGCACGTGATAGAATACATAATTAAACAAACAATGCTATCTACGTTGAGAGGCCAAAGTATACAATGTTATGTTGACAACAATTCTAGGCTTTAAAATGTTGTCATTGCGGGTATCCTAGCCTATAGCCTACCAAATGTACGGTAGTAGGCTAGTATGTACCAGTGAAACGTCATACCTCCTGTTAACTTACCCATTCAGTGACACTATTTATATTGTATGATGGCCAACATTAAACTACTTTATGCAGCTTTGGAAAGAACTATGGGCCAGTGTGAGGATCGAATTGGGTACAGTATAATAAACTAACTCTATCCTTCAGCTCCCACAGATCCAGTTTTTAAGCCAAGTAAAATCGTATAATGTTAGCCAGAATTATATGAAGACAAACGTCATAATACAAAGAGGTTAATATCTATAGTTAACGCGACCAAGTACCGGTATATCTCAGTGTATGCAATTGCTTATCATTGAAAACTGTACGACAATGACGTAATCGATACAAACTTTGCCCAGGTTACTATGGCAACCGGTATCAAACATTGGTAATGCGTACAGTCCCTATATATATATATATATATATATATATATATATATATATATATATATATTTCTAATCTCTCAGTGGGGTTCGAACCGCCGACCGTCAGGACGATAGCCGACGCTTTAATCAACTACACCACGGCAGTCTAAAAGACACTCAACCCTCTATCCTATTTATGTTAAGGAGAAGGGAAACCCACTAGGCAAATATATTTCAATTCATACCTAGTCGTAGGATCTTAGTGGCTCACGTGTATTTGTGATATACGTATACTCAATATATATATATATATATATACTGTATATACATACAGTACAGGTATATACTGTATATGGCAGCATTTGTTTGAAAACAGGGTTGTAGATATTTGATTAGATGTTTAGTATTGTGATCAGCTTACGGATGGTGGATAACTAACTCAAATTATATGAAATGACGGGTTGGATGTAAAAGGGATCTACCTCGTGAGGCTCAGTTTGTCTTTTGAAGAATATGGTGTTCTTATAGGTGATATTGTAACACCTTGGGGTTAATGACACGTTCTAGCAGTTTAATCGGGCTATCATTCGACGATTTTATATAACTTAGGAAGGACCTGTGAGAATTAGATATAGCGGTAATGAGAAATCCTTCATTATTACATAAATTCTAAAAAATAGCTGAATGAGTTAAACACGCCCATAAAAATGGGTTGTATTGATAATAATTGATATATCGATACTATATCAAGAATATAGGGTAGTCCAGGGTCGAGATAATTATGTAGTCCTTTATCCCTGGGCTGGTCTATAGTC
The DNA here is from genome assembly GCA_032716605.1 of Paralithodes platypus. Classification (NCBI taxonomy): domain Eukaryota; kingdom Metazoa; phylum Arthropoda; class Malacostraca; order Decapoda; family Lithodidae; genus Paralithodes; species Paralithodes platypus. The sequence goes on from CM064487.1 coordinate 33,784,472, forward strand.
GGTTGTATGTCAACTGACGGTAAATTGGATCCTTTAGCAACTGATTTTCAATACTTAATGGAAAAATATGAAACTACTATGTCTCTGCATCATTTACATGGCACGTTTTCATAATTCACAACATATTTCGCTACCAAATCTTCGTAATGACAGTAAGTATGTATGTAAGTAAGTATGGTGAGGACATGGCGACTTACCGTCAGCTGAAAATTTTACAGACTATAGTCATTAGAAATGGTGACCCTAGCCTTGTAACTCAGGAAGGGCTAGAACAAATGAGCTGACGGATATCCACAACCTTATTCAGTTTGACTCTTCCCAAATGGTAGAAATATCGATTTGATTGTTCTAGTCCTTTTTGAGTTACAAGAGGTCAAGGGTCCGGATTTGTAAACTCGTCAAGGGTCCGGATTTGTAAACTCGTCACAATGAATGGATTACGGTTGCAAATGGGTAGTTAGATATAGTAGATAGATAACTGTACATAGAAATATAATAAATAGATACATGTAGATAGATAGATGCGAGAAAGTTCGACAGCCCCACCTGCAGACATGAGGCGGTTGTCAGTGCGTGTGTGTGTGTGCGCAGACATCCAGGCGCCACGCAGACATACACGCACACACGCATACTGTTGCAGGCGCTCATTGGTGCACACGTTTTGATGCACACGAACTCTTACACAGGGACGTACATGGCCATACATGATCACCCATATACACCTGTTTTATCATTATTATCACACGCTCATGTACAAGCACACGCTCACGCCCCCGCACACGCCCATACCCATGGACACACGCACACACACTCACGCCCGTACACAAGCACAGTCATGTACATACACAAGCAAACGCACATGTAATTTTGCACACACACAAACACTCATGATCAAACAGTGACTATGATTTTCCAGGCATTTTAACTCAAATGTACCTTGAATTTGGCCGAGCTTTAATTTTTTTACTACACAAAGGGACACTGGCATCTTTGACTATGGTCCGCTTCTTTCACACACACACACACACCACACACTTGCCAAACGCTCATACAACCATCCATACATTGTTCTTGGCCCTCTTCCTCATGAGTTCGTGTAGTCCCTTTATTTTTATAATATAAAAGGAAAAAAAAATGTTCGATTGAATTTTGAGGTAAGCCTGTTAATTCGTATGATCTACTGTATTAATGGTTTTAATACAAACTTTTCTTGTAAGCCAATCAGACTATTTTTACTTTCATACATAAAATCCCGAAGTGGGTACTAATTTATGTGAGCAGCTGTGCATACTACATACATGAACGTTATGTATACTCACGAGTCTGTCATGCATACACTGTACACATAATATAAATACATGGTGTTATCATAATGTAACGTTCTCTCGCTCACTCTCTCATAAACACAGTCGAAACAAAATAATATAAAACAATTATAAAACAAACATAAGCACACACAAATACAAACTGAACAATTTTGTAACTAGTCTTTTCATGGCGCAAACACACACACACACACACACTCACTATGGCAAACGCACTCACAGTAACACACACGCACACATACACACACACACAAACACATATACATTGACATACAGTATACACAAACCATAATAAGTACGCCCACAGCCAGCGGATGTTACCATATGACGATATTTTATAAATACATTTGTCAGAATTGGTGAACACCCTAAATGTAGAAGCCTATTGTTGTATGTGCAAATTACCAGAATTGTAATAGTTTTCTACCAAAATCAATGTTAAAACAAGTACACAAAAAGGTTTATTATAACATTAATTAGGCCGAAAGAGATATACCCGGTAGTAATTTAAATATATACTATACCTAGGATTAGTAATGAATGTAGCTAAGATATCTATGCCGAAAAATCCTATTTTATTACTGACAATGGCAGGACCCATTTACTGGTCTGTTTAACTCTGCTTACGCTTATTTACCGATAACAGGGCCAGGATATAATATTGACACTCCTATAATTTTAGTATAACTACACTAGAAATTAATTTAATGAGGCCTTCCCATATTCTATGAATCTAATACGCCTCTGGCCTTGTCAGACGTATGATGACGAAACAATAAGACAAAAGACAAATCAAATTTACCAAGGCCTACGACCTTATCATAACCGGTTTTACATTACAAGTCCTTACTAACGTCTGAATGAGATGGAACATGATAAGGAGAGACCTACGTGGATTATGAGTTGTTATGGTATGGTCTGGTCTTCCTGGCTAGCCTTCTCGTCGCCCACATCACTTCCAGGAGGATAGAACGTTTGTGTTTTCGTAATATCTTACATCCCTCTAATTACACTTGTACGGCGATTTTTTGTATATCTTCAAACGGAATTATAACAACAAATAATCACGAAAGAATAGTATAATTATTTTAGGTTTAGGGCCTACACATGCGCGAAATACCAGTACGGTATCTCAATCTGTGTAACATATCCAGTACCGTATATAATCTTTATGACCCATATATATACATCATTCCTATATATGTCATTAACTGAGGAAATTTACTTATTTTCTATTAGACTATGTGCGTGAAATAAGGGAAAGGCGGCCATCTTGAATCAGTGTAGATATAATTTATTTCACTTTCCCCCCGTAGTATTAGTAATTTGTCATCCTCTATATCAATGCTAAGACCAGTGGGGGTTTGAGGGCGGCAGACCCCAGGTTAGGTTAGGTTAATGACAAAATATGGAAATTGTTTGGGTGATGGGGTAGGCTATAGTAAAAACGGGACATTTCTGCAACAAATGGGTGCTAAAATCGCATGAATCACATGCAATACAGTAGGAAACATGTTTTGTCTGGAAAAGTCGCGTACGTGTAAATACAAAATTATACCAATTCATAATATTACTAGTATGGCAATAGGCACATATTTAAACATATATCAAAATGTAATAGTAATTGTCCTTGTCTAAAATGTACTGTATTTACTTGCTCAAAAATGTAATCCGTAAAGTAGGATTTTTCTAGCCTATTCGTGTAGTTATCATCCATATTCACTTTTGATGTGTGTTCCTATTGTTCAACAAATACCTGCGTCACAGGGTCTGGTTGCCATGGTGATTAATGAAGCATAGCCATGTTTTGTTGTCAAAAGGCACCATAACAACAAAAACAATAACATCAAATGGTTGATTCAATGGTAGAAACTTCTAGTACTGAATTTTAAGAATTGTAAACGTACCATAACCTCTAGCATGATAGGCTACACAAACCAATCATACTGTCAACCACACAACATACAATTGTAAAGCATAGTCTCTCATACTGTATGACACACACACACTCATACACACACACCCTGACCTCAATATGACCTTAGCGTGACAACCTTCTGTAACATAACGCACGATGGATCCATTACCGGTACCTGTATTTACGCATGTGTTCTACTATTGGACATTGACAACAAAAACGACCTAAATTTAGGCTATATAACTAAAATCACAGTTTAGCATGACATAACATAATATATCCTGGAATAAAATTAATTAAATAAACCACAACACAATATAATCACAATACAACTAACATAGCATAGGAAAGTACTTTAATTAATACATATATTATAGCGTTGTGGAATATAGCACAAAACAGCTTAGTTTAACAATTAGCATAGCATAATATATAGCCTACAGCTTAACATAACATGACATGAACATGGGAAGGTGAGACAATAGTGTTGATAATAGTAGGGGTGAGGAAGGGAGCTGTATTTTGTAAAAAAACGAGAAAAACAAATATATAGGCTACAGTGCAATATTGTATAACAATCTATTTGCACGTATTCAAATCACGAAAACATTTATTATATTGTTTCAGATAAATGGCTTCCTAGTTCGCGCTGTCAGGATGAACATAATGCAATCAAACTACAATATGTTTGTTTCGCTTCGGCTTGTTAAAAAATAATAAAATAACAACATATTTTGTCATCAAGTTATCGGAAACTATTTCATTCAGACTCGTTGCATAGTTAATTCAATAAAGCGTAACCGATTTGGGTTCTGCATTTCGTGATGACTGGAGGAAGAGTGAGTGTATGTGTGTTAATAGGCGTTACAAGGAATAGTTATTATTTCAAAGACTGTACTGTCCAATACAGGAAGGAACTCTATAGCCTAAATAAAATTACAGATACATATTGTGCACGAGTACCGGTACTCTACTGTACAGTATGTGTGAGTGTAGGAGAAAAATGTACACATTTATCTTGAAAGGGGGTCTAGGGGGGGTGTAATTTTAAGCTTGATGGAGGTCTAGGGAACACATCCTATGTGTAATTATCTTTGTGTGTGTGCGAGAGAGAAAATGTGTGTGTGTCTGATGAGTGTGCGTGTGAGAGAGCGAGTCTGTGTTTGTGTCTGGTGTGAGTGTATGTGTGCAGGAAACCAACCAAGCCAACTCCAGCAGTAGTATCCATGGAATGTATTATAGCTCCGTCGTAGTATGAGTCAGGGAAGGAAGCAAGGTTGACAACACACGAATAATGTGAGATGGGGTAGAGCGCTGGGAACCACAATCTTGTGATGTGAGGGAGACTTGACGATTACATATAAATAACCTTTATTTACCGCCCCACAGAATGGACGTAGGCAGATAATATTCGTACCATTAGTTGCGACAGCCGTTAGTAAAACAATAAGTTGGTCACAATTGGACACTGCATATATTTGTGTTGGCCATGTGCAATATGGGCTTAACTCTTCGTAAAATTAATAGCCTGCAGACAATTTTTTTTTTTAGATTAAAATACAAGATACAAGTAAGTCGGCGGTAATCTTTTTCACAGGAAAACGTGACACCAACTTGCACAGTGAGAGAGAGAGAGAGAGATATGTTTGTGCAATACAATTCTACCTGGAGTCTACCTGGAGTTATTTCGGCCGTCCCTCAGTGGCCTCGGCGAGAGTTGCTGATTTGCATAAGCTAATATATTTCGCACAGTTACCAGTAGTCAGTGAATTAGTACCGCTATGTATGTTTATAACATAGTCAATAACTCTTGTTGTTCAAGTGTCATGTGGAGTATTAGTTAGCGCGCGTGTTTCATAGCCAAGAGGATCGGGATTTAATTCTCCCTTGGGAAGAAACATTTGGGCAAGTTTTACTCTGTGCCTTTGTTTCACCTCGCAGTATGAATTGGAACCTGTTGTGATGTCCCCTCTGGGTATGGTGGTCTGGTACTAGTTGGAAGGGTATCGTTCAGGTCAACCCAGCCTTCGAATCCAGTGGTCTGGACCGTCTGGTACTATATACAGTACCGTAGGTGGCTAGTTGGAAGGGTACCGTCCAGGTCACCCAAGCCTTCGAATCCAGATGTTGCCAATGTAAACATGGGGGTGGCTTGAGGTCCTGACCAAGACTCTTGGTCCTGACTAGCCTTCAATGATACAGCCCATGGAGTGTACTGAACAAGCTCTATCCCCTTGGTGTTCCATCTCACTTAGACGTTAATGAGGACCTGCGATGTAAAGCTTAATGGCTCAGCCGTTATTCCTGGGTAAATTTGATTACATGTCTCGCCATTCCTATAGTCATGTCATGTCAATCTTATCGACAACCGCCTTTCTTATATTCATGGTATGTCATGTCTTATATTGTAAATGGCTAATAACAACTTCAAAGTATATTATTAGAGAAAGATGAATTTTCAAATTCGCTACCCGGTACTAGAAGAAAAGTAATTGCAAGATTATGTAAATTAGCTATGTATTATGTAAATTAGGGGGCAGGGAATTCTCCTACTCATCGAGACAGAGAAAGGGGCGAGGGAACGCGAAAGTGGTCCCGGACCCTGATAATTAGAACCCTTGAATGTTGTGTCTGTTCGGGCTCTGTCTCGAGTCGGCCACCCCCAACAATGGGGTATGTGCCTGATTATATACATACAATACATAGCTTTATTTTGAAGAAGATAGTGAGAGGTGGCTATTCGATGGTAGAGCGGATTTGAGTGTCACTACTTACGTTCATACGTTCAAGCCCATATCAGGATTAAATTTGTGAGGTGGACTTTTACATGTTGACACCGATATGTTATTTATTATGACGAATCTAGTAACCCCGGCTCCAACTTCTCATAGCTCAAAAAGGATTACAGCAACCGAGCGGATGTTTCTTCCTTTTGGGTAGAGTCAAACAGAAAATAGGTGTGGCAATTTACACCACGTTTGCTCCACCCCTAACTGAGTTTCAAGAGGCTAGGGTTTACAATTTCTTGGCTAGGCATAATAAATTGACTATAGACCACTTTTATTTTATGACTTTTCATCTTCATTTTCGTCTTGTTTGTTTTTCTCTTTCTTTCTCTTATTTTAAAGCGAAAAAGAGAAGAGAACTAACTAGGCGACATATAGATAGATCCCCAATATATATACATCTTCTAACCATTTCTAAGAGTTCATTCTTAATTAAGTTACAGTCATGGCCCTTGAATCCCTTGCTCAAGTATACGACAGATCAACTCTAATAAACAACGGTTGGACAACTATATGTGTGAGAGATTTTATTGTCTGAATACAAAACTAATAATGCTAAGTATCTTCTTGTTCGGAGCAGTTTACAAGGTATAGAATTTATTTTTTTATTTTTTTTCACCGTAAGGTGAAATAGGATTAAGTGTGTGTGTTTTTTTTTGTTTTTTTTTGTTTTTGTTTTTTTACTGAATTCATAGTAAATAACAATAATATTGATATTAAGAAGACTGCGCTTATCTTTGCCATGGAAGTGGTGTCGCATAATCTTAAAAACAAAATAAGTACATAAATGATATATGAAAATATATACCGGTAAATATATGAATAGCTAAAAAAAAAAAAAAAAGGCTCATTTAGTTGTAGGCTTTTTATGTGGACTTTTTTGTTGGGGACGTTTTGATTGTAGATGTTTTGGTTGTAAGCATTTTGGTTGTAGACTATTGGTTATGAACGTTTTAGTTGTGGACGTTTTGGTTGTAGATGTTTTGGTTGTGAACGTTTTGATTGTGACCGTTTTGGTTGTGAACGTTTTGGTTATGAACGTTCTGGGTGTGGATGTTGTGTTTTTGTTTTTGTTTTGTTAAGGCTAATGTGATGGAATGAGACGAAAGACAAAGCGGCCTGTAACAAGTCCCCCCCCCCCCCCTCCCCCTCCCAGGTTGAAAGAGTGATAGAGAGCAAAAATCATGGTACGTTAGAGGTAATTTAGGTGTGTTACAAAGAAATGTGTTGTGTGCTTGTTAAGTATACCGGTAGTGAAATTAATAGGAGGAGGTGTTTGTGAGAATTAGCAGGATTAATCTCTGTGTAGGTGAGGCACAAATAGAAACAGTGGGGATTGGGGGAAGCCAGACAAATGAAACAGGAGTTCCAGCAACTCCTTATCATATGCCTATCTGACCCTACTCGATTGGTACCTACTGTCTACCCAAGGTGCTATGAACATTTTGGTTGTGGACGTTCTGGTTGAACACGTTTTGGTTGTAGACGTTTTGGTTGTAGACGTTTTGGTTGTGGACTTTTTTGGTTGTAGATATTTTGGTTGTGAATGTTTTTGTTGTAGACGTTTTGGTTATGGACATATGGTTGTGGCCGTTTTGACTTGTAACCGAATTCACCGAATCACTTAAGTCAGTGTGATTGAGGATGAGTGTCAAGCCCTGCCCGCATACACCGTCCCTAAAGCTCTTCTATAAAGACCCTAGATAGCCGCTTTTAAAGAGGTGCCACTGGTTTAGTTAAATTGATCTCTCTCTCTCTCTCTCTCTCTTGCGAAGGTCTTAAATTTTTGTCATGTTTGTTATAGTTTACTCATTCATATATTAACGGCACTGTGTTTCTTGTAGCATCCTTTACTCATGCACACACACACACTATCTCTGCTTATGCATACGGTACCGTATGTTAAATTCCGTTCATCTTTATTCCCATCATGCTGAATCATCTCGTTAAGACTAGACGGAATGTGCTCTCTCTCTCTCTCTCTCTCTCTCTCTCTCTCTCTCTCTCTCTCTCTCTCTCTCTCTCTCTCTCTCTCTCTCTCTCTCTCTCTCTCTCTCTCTCAGCTACATGTTATCCTTCTGATGTTAGAAGAGATTACAATAACAAGGAAGGAAATGATTGTACGGTACCGTAGGAAGGATAGTCATTACCTGATAATTGTCCTGGAGATTGTATACAGATGAGATGGTTCGTGAGTGTGGCATCCGTGAGAAAATTGCGTTTGGGATTGTGCTGGTCATAGTGATTGTTATTGAGATTTTGATAAGGATAATGGTGGTCACGTAAGATGTACGGAAGTTGCCATTGCAAGAGTATGGTACCGTACAAAGAAAACAGCTCTAATTATCCTTTCGAGTCTGCGTGAAGATAATTATAACTCATAGTTTATTCATTATGGCGAGTCTAGCAAACCCGACCCACTTCCTCAAACCTTACTGTAAGTTAACATCGACTTTGATCACAAGTTATATCGAGTTCTACATTTAGTTGATTGAAACATGAGAGTATAGGCCACATAGAATGAAATACAGACCGTTTATAGTATGTATGATATTGAATAAATGGAAGAAACTGAATAAAATTATAAACGAAACAAAACGAAACAATCGATAACAATCGCAACACTACTCCAGTCAACCTTTGCCTTTTGTCCTTTCCTCTTGTTTAAAAAGTCCGACTGTCGTCAGTGCTTTGAGAACCTTGGAGTAGATGGTAGAGGGCAGGCTGGTGTGTATGGCAATGATGGTGATTACCGTATTTTATCCTTAACGCTGTATGAGATTGGATTTAATTACAAAGGAAATCAAGCAACGGTATTATTATATTACGGTATTATTATATTCAAATCACATTAAGTCTTGGTCGTACAAAGTGTGTACAAAGAGAGAGAGAGAGAAGGGGATCGCTACAGCCGAGATTCGTGTAACCTACGTTATTTGCATAGAGACTCATTTTGAGGATACAATTACATTTTGTATTAATATATTCCTAGTAAAATTTAAAAGTTGGCCATTGTAAGCGTGTGCAATGATGGTTTAGCTATAATATACTAGACATAAGAACAAACGTCGCCAATCACTAACTCTAACTGGCAGCTAGGAGAGGAAGGTGGGGGAGTTGGGGATAGTTTGGGGGTGGAAGGTGGGGGAGAAGGTCCGTCTCCCCCCTTCCACCTGCCCAGGTTGGAGGAGGGGAAGGAAGGACCCAACCCAGAGCAGCTTTTAGTACGTGTGAGTGTACATACATATTTATTATTCGTTCTATTCATCGCCTGAACTCATTCAAGTGTTAACAATATTTTACAAGACCATTACAAGTATAGTTTTATTCAATATATGCCTTCAACTTGTTACAGTGGTAGTGTGAACAATGGTAGTTGTGACTCATTGTGGTAGTGGATAACGAGGAATGTCTCGTGTAGATTCGTTTATAGTATTGATAGTTGTGGCTGTGTTGGTATAATGGTAGTGACATAATTTATAGTGTGTGTATGATATAGTTGTGGTAGTAGTGACAGTGTTTGTGGTAGTGGGTGTGGTACCATATGACTGAGACTATAGCGTGTATACTCGTCTCATATAACACCACTTGCTGTATTACCTCCACATATAGAACTTTATTATTATTGCATCTACCTTACCTCACCTTACAGGCTAAATTGTATGCGTAATAAAGGACTACCGGTATAGGCCTACAAGCAGGGTGCCAGAATGTAGCCCAAAATTAATAAAGACTAAATATTGAAAATAAATCTGAATACACCTCAAATTGACGCTAAATATTAAAACAATAACCTATTGCGCTTAGTAGGCCTATATCACAAGCTATATACCGTATATATACAATCATTGGGAAATTAGAAGGAAAACAAACTTATTGTACTGAATGCATCCCAAACTGGATATAAACATTGACAACAACAAATAAATGTTACTGTGACATTTCTATTCTGATCGACATTGGATCATTGTAAAAAAAAAAAAAAAATGGAATCATGCAACACAACCAAAGGTGAAAACAAGTGAATGCCGAAAGATGTAATACATACCGGTACTTAAATCAAACGTTCATGTTAATTTAATATCTAAACACAGAAAAGGATTATAAAACGCAAGATATTGAAAGCATGCAAACTGCTCATAGATAACGAAGAATGAACTGAAACAAATTACATTATAGAAGGATAGAACACGGGAAATGTGTGATTATTTCATTTAAATGTCTGGGAACCATGCACAACTAGTTATGTGAAGCAACTTGCAGTGCGACACTAGTTGGTTGAATAAGTCGACCCCAGGAATTCTAGAAATTGCCAAGGATACAGAACATTACGGAGAGAGTGAGAAACTCTTCGTTATCGTACAAACGAGTTGCCACAGACGGAAAATCCACCCAAACCAACGATTTGAATAGTAAAGAAAGAGTAAATCCGTCAAGAAATCAACTGCAAAGGAGTTAAAATACAGCAAAGTGTAGCCTACATACTATTCTAACGTGTGTGAGAGAGAGACCGTGAGTGAGTAAGGTCATAGGAGCCGTAATAGTGAGTGAGGGAGGGAGGAATATAGAGGGCGGAGCAAAGGGAGTAGAGGAGGGGGGGCCACGGGAGGGAGGGAACGAAGGCCACCGGGTGAGTGTAAAGTAATATGTGCCTAGTCTGTCTCCTGCAACACTTGGGACTAGCCATGGGTAAAACGGCTACGGGAGCCTGTGGGGCGCGGCAAGGGGAGTACGCCATTACTGAAGGAGGCGAAGAAGGAGGAGGGAAGAAGAATAACAAGATCCACAAAAATGAAGAGGAACCACATATTAGACCAAGAAGAGACTGGCGATATTACTTATGCTGTAAGTCGTGTTGTGAAATGTGTTAACAGTGTTCGTGTCAGATTTGTTAAATGAAAAAGTGGTGCTTATACATTTAAGTGTTCAGTATATATTATATTGTCAAACTGCTTAGTGATTTGATAGTCTTTCTGCTTATAAGTGTTCAGTGCAATATATAAGGATAGTTCTTTGTTTGTCCAGTGTTATTTTCGACTTTATCACAGTAATGTTAATTGTTCTATAACTCTTTATAAGTCTGCAGGAGAATCCGTAAGTAAAACCAGTGTTCCCTCTGCATTTAGTGAAATATATATGGAAATATACTCAACACTGAAGGGGTCTTCAGTATTTGTTTGTAGCGCTTTACTTTTGTTTTGTGTAAAGCGAACTGTATGTACTGGTACTAAAAATCCATAACATTACAACTAGCCTATAACCAAGTGTGACAAGTGATAAAAGCAGAGCATATTATACAGTAGTAAGAACTAACAAATTCCAAAGGGGTACGGACGTGGACACTGCTATTGCCCTCTTCAAAGGATTCACACAAACACTGGACTCTTTGTTCCTTAACTGAAGAGGATGATAGTGCCAGCTGAATCCATTTGGAATTAATATTTCTCTCCATTTGGGGGTAGGATATGTTATGCATTACCGTTTTTAGGATTTATGTTATTCTAGGTAAGCTATACTAACATTTGGATATGCTTTCCTCACAACTATTTACATTTAATTATGGAGTATTAACCTTGTTTCAATTTTGCCTAACTCGATCGGCACTCCAGTCTACAGGCTTCAATTCAGTATGGGGAAAGACTTATGGGAGTCATAAGTAAATAGTACCGTATTCATAAATCATAATGATCTTTGCCTATACACGTCAGCAAAACAAATTGTAGGCCTACTTCTAATATATATAAGCACAGGTGAGGCATATATATATATATATATATATACATATACCGTATATATATACATATATATATATGGCATACAGTATGCTGTGAACTATCATCTATTGCCTGACGCCGTGATCCCCGAAGGGGTGGCCATGAACGAACCGCCTCCAGCCTCTGTCCCCAGTCAGTTGACGCCCCTCCTCCCAACCAGCACCGCCTTCATTCACAACTTCCTCACTCCATCCTTCCACCTCTTCCTCGGTGCACCTCTCCCTCTCTGTCCTTCCACCTCGCTCTCGTACACCCTCTTAGTCAATCTCTCGCTTTCCATACGTTCCATATGGCCGAACCATCTCAAGTTGTTCCTTTTCACACTTTCCAGCACATCTGCCTCCACACCTCCTTCTTACTTCCTTATTCTGTCTATCCCTCCATGTAACTCCGCACGCACTTCTCAAGTACCGGTAACGTATTTCCACCGCTCTCACTCTTGGTCCGAGTCTCTTCCCGATCGTCCATGCTTCGCTTCCGTAAGTTAGTGTCGGCCCTGTCGGGATTACCACACTGTCATGCAAGGACTTCTTCACTTCCATACTGACCACTCTATTTCTTGTTACTGCTTTCAACGTTCCTACAACCCTCTTCCCCTGTTGCACCCTCTCCCGCACTTCTTCATCCATAGTCCCATCTTTACTCAACACACTGCCCAGACAGCCTACTTAAAAGAGCTGACAATCTCCATAGCCTGACCGTTCAACTTCACCTCACACTCTGTGACTTCACCCCTTTCTAATACAATATCCTTGCTCTTTCCCGCATTTACCTTCTAATTCGTTTTTCGCACACTGTTCCAAACTCATATACCAGACCCTGCAACTCCCATTCATTATCGCTCATCAGAACTGTATCATCCGCAAACAGCAGTATAGGCAGCTTCCACTCATTTCCCTCACTTTTCAGCGATACATCAACATCAACATCCACTGCTCTTCCTAGTATTTCTTTCATGACTCCATCCATATATACAGTAAACAACCACGGGGACATCACACACCCCTGTTTCAACCCAACACTCAGGTCAAAGAACTCGCTCTGCTCATTCTCCACACATACTGCTGCCTTTGCACCCTCCTACATACTCTTCAGCAACTTGCCATCTACTCCGTATAATCTAAGTACTTTCCACATGCCTTCTCTATCACTCTGTCATAGGCCTTCTCCAAGTCCATAAAGGCAACATACCGTACACCTTTTGTTTCTTCTCCAGATATTTCTCCACAACACAATTCAGGGTGAAAATCTGATCTACCGGTACACATCCTCTTCCCTTCCTAAAATCTCCCTGCTCGCAGCTCGTCGCCTATCCATTTCTCCGTTCTCACTCTCTCAATCACTACCCTACTGTACACCTTCCCTACTACACTTAAAAGACATTCCTCGGTGGTTACCACACACTCCTCTTTCCCCTTTGCCCTTATATAGGGGGACTATTATGCCAGTCTTCCAGTCATCGGGTGCATTCCCCTTCTCCCATGCTAGTTTGCACATTTTCCATACCCATTCGATCACTATCTCACCACCATACTTCAACATTTCCCCACACACTCCATCTGTTCCTAGTGCTTTCCCCAACTTCACTCTGTTCATGGCTTCCCACACTTCTGACCTCCTGATCCCCACCTCCTCCTCCACTACTTCTCTTCTCCCTCCCATACCCCATCCAACTATGTTTGCTGGCTCTTCATTCCCTACATTTAGCAACTCATTGAAGTACTCCCTCCATCTTTAGACTCTCTCTTGCTTCTCGGCTAGCATTCTCCCATTCTTATCTTTCACACTCTTACTGTTTCCCTTGCTACCTTCCTTAACTTTCTTGACTTCTTTCCAGAACAGTTTCTTACACTCCCTCCATTTTACACTCAGATTCCGTCCAAATTCCTCATCTACTCTTCTCTTACTTTCCTTAACTACTCTCTTCACCACTCTTTCTCTCCACGTACCTCGCTCGTTTCTGCCTCTCCAAATCTTCATTCCCTCTACTACCCAACCACTCTCTATACGCTTTCTTCTCATCTTCCACAGCTATTTTTACCTCTTCTGTCCACCATGCTGTACCTTTCACTCTCCTCCCTCTTCTCCTCACTCCACACACCTCCTCACATGCTGCACAGACCTCTTCCTTAAACACCTTGCTTATCTCCTCCACTTCCTCCATATCTTCCAGGTCGAACCCACCTAGTCGTCTTTCTACTGCTCTCCTGTACTCTTCCCCGAGTTCCTCCTCCTGTAGCCTCTCCACCCTCCTCACCATTCCACCTTCCTCTCGCCTCCCTCCAGCTCTCCTCACCCACTTCTTTTGTATCCTAACCTTAGCCACTACTACATGATGATCAGACAGACCCCCTCCAATACCCCTATACACCCTAGCATCCATCACAGATTTCTTCATTCTTTCATCCACACATATATAATCAATCGGTGACTTTCGTTCCACCACTGTCTTATCGTTCATCGTCCACACCACTTTCCATGTGTACCTGTGTATCATTCTGTGTCGGAAGAAGGTGTTGGCTATCCACAACCTCCCCACACATACGTCCACAAGTGCACTACCATTCCCATTCACCTCTGACGGTACCCCCCATCCTCCCACCACTCCATCAACTTTCCTATCACCCACCTTACCATTCATATCCCCAATCAGAAATATTCTTTCGTTTTTGTCAAACTTATCCAGGCACGCCTCCACATTCACCCAGAACTCCTCTTTCTCTCTTACAAGTTTATCCTCTGTCGGAGCATACACACACAATCACCCACGTTTGTATTCCTACTTTCATTCTCACCCACACAATCCTTGAACCCACAGACCCATATTCTCTTACACACTCCTTCCATTTGTTACTTACAAACAAACACGCACCTTCTCTCGCTGCTCCCTCACTCACTCCAGCACACACACCCATTCCACACTCCCACTCTCTCACATCTGTACCCTTCCATGCTGTGACCTAAAACATATATATCTGGTGATACTATTAATGTATTATGCATACAAAATTGCATTCGTAAATTATCCTTCACACTACTCTTGCATAATTAAATATGAGATATCCACGAACTTTTAAGTGCTGTACCGTACACTAGAGATCCTATAGTAAGAAAGACATGCTGTGTCCTACGGAGGTATTCAGCATTGATGAACCTATATATTTTGCTTTTGTACAAAGGTTAAAATATATTGTGAGTGTTACAGAATTCAGAAGAATCACTCATTGCTACTCATTTACCGAATTAGGCCTATGTAAGATCAATTTATTAATGTTGAAATTGCTTACTGATAATAACTTCTGTTTATATAAATTATTACATGTATTTACGATATAAAGTGAGTCCGATTTGTCTTTTAATGTAGAAAATAATGTTGTCCTAACTCATTCTGAAGCCAAAGTTTAATCATTGTTGACTATATGGCAATGCATTCATGTTTTAACTTTCTACATGGTTTAATTAAATATTTGAAGTTCACTTTCTGTAAACTAATAGAAAATGAAATATCTGATAGGAACCTAAATCATACGTGCTCATGATAAACCACTTTTTTTGTGTAAGTATTTCATGTTTTAGTTTATTACGGTACTACCGTATAGGATCTACTGTAGGGCTACAGTCGCGCTAATAAGTGATGTCTCTGCAGCAAGTATATTTTGATCAATAATTGGTATCGGCAATATCTAAGCTTCATTTCCTCATATCGAGTGAGATATACAAACATGTTCCTACACTTACCCACCCTATTAAACATCTGACAGACAATACAGACAATAATACAGCACAGAGCGAGCCAAACGTAAGGACAGCTGGGACATGACTTATTAGCGCGAACGTACACTAGTTATGCAACAGTTAGGTGTGCCGACTGAACCAATAAATTCAACCACCTTGAGATATCTTTTGTAACCTATAGATGGTTCAATAATTAACAACAGTTACACAGTAGCTTACCGGTACCAATAAATTACTGCTTGTCATAAATTTGAACATAAATAGTAGCAATAGTTTTTTGTTTTGTTTGTTTTTAAGCTGGCGAGAAATTAACCTGTTTTCATCTTGATTATTCAGCTATTTTGAGTTTTTTTAACAAAATATGGTGTTCATTTTGAAAACTTTGTGAAAATAAGATGCAGAAACATCGCAGTTTCTTATTTTTCAGTTAAAATAACGAGAACACGGGTGATAAGGGATTGAAGTTTCTGCCAAGAAAATCGAATGTAATCAATTTACAGTAGATCACGCCAGTGTGTTCATGAATCGGATTTGGCCTTCAATAGCACAGTGAAAAATCTATAGTTCGACGACAACCTTCTTCGTAGACTGTAATTTTAAGCTATTGATACTATACAGGGTTTCTTGACAGTTGTGTTTCTAATAGGAGTAATAGTTCGTGACTATTACTACACCGTAAAACTAAATAACGCTTAATTGTAACGAAAATGATAGGCCTACACATAATAAGTGTTCCAATCGGTTGTGATAAATTAAAACACTTATACGATTGAAAAACGTTTATTATGTGTAGGGCCTATAATTGTTTTTATATTTGAACACACATACTGGGTATGAAAAGGGTAATGGAAATATCTATAATAACCCACTAATTTAAAGGTATATAATTATATTGATCGCTATAAACCCATTTAATATAAGGGTAAATAAGTATCAGTACACCCAGTGATCTCGTACACCTTCATACCCTTTATATAACCTTGATATTGTACAGTGTAGCTGCATTTATTCAGCTTAGGAAACACGTCACATTGTCAGAGGGCTAACAACTACCTTGAGTAACTTCCAGGATAATGATACCGGTAGGCCTACCTTGTTTTCTTGTAGCCAACTCTGGTTAACACTATAATTATTAGGCTCAAAAAATGTCACCACCTGATTTAAAAACCGCAAGTACAGGTTCTCATAAGCATTCGATTTGACGTTAATTTCCCCTCAAAAGTCGTGTTCTAGCTTCACAACTCCAATCCATATATTGGCATAAGAGGTGAAACACTAATATAAAGTTTTTTTTCTGCAACGTAAGTTTTAACCCTTTCAGTGTGGTGCATTCATTCACTTGGTTCTGGCTATTATAATATATTTTTTATTATATTTATCCTTTTCATATCCATAATTCTTGACAGTGGACGGTATTGAAAGGGTTAACTATATTTTTTCTAGTTGACGGTAAACTGAATGGCAATGCATTACCTGCTGATTTCATGATACCGAACTGGGGCAATATGAAACTACTATTTCTTCGTTTTATTAAGGCCAAGTTCACATAATTAACAATATATTTCATTACAAATCACCGTAATAAATATAGTCCATTCATTATAGGTAGGCCAGATATCGTGACCTCTAGCCTCTGTAATTAAAAAAGGGCTAGAGCAATTGGGCTGTAAATTTCCACACCCATTTCCGGCTTGACTCTTCCCAAATCATCTCGATTACTGTATTTTTTTGTTTTTAGTATGAGAGGTTGGGGTCAGGCTTTCTGTCCTACATATAATGAACAGAGTATAAGTAATCAAGATGAGGACATGGAAATTACCGTCAACTGGACATATACCGTGTATATAAATAGATTTATAACCAAAGTTGAAGTAATAGTGAGAGGATATGACGTTAGAGCGTGACTAGGCCCTAATATTATGTCACTATAAGTATAGTATTGGTTATAAATGTATTTGTTTGTTATTTTTGTTTAATTTAGGGCAAGCCATGACTTTATTGAAGTGATGTCTATATATTTGTTATATAAAATTGATAATATTATTATACCGGTAGCCTACTTCAAAATGTGTTAACATAGTTGGCATAGTTTTTGAAACTATTCTTGCTTCCAAATTTCTTAAGCATTTCTCTTCTCATAATCTGCTCTCAGATCGCCAGTATGGCTTCCGGGTCGCTCTACTGGTGATCTTTCATATTTTACTAACTCTTGGTCATCCTCCTTCCGGGACTTCGGTGAGACTTTTTCTATTGCACTAGACATATCGAAAGCTTTCGATAGTCTGGCACAAATCTTTAATTTCTAAACTACCCTCCTTCGGTTTATATCCCTCCATCTGTGCTTTTGTCTCTAATTTCCTTTCCGGCCGTTCCATAGCCGCGGTTGTGGATGGCCATTGTTCACTTCCTCACCCTATAAACTCTGGTGTTCCTCAGGGCTCTGTCCTATCTCCTATTCTCTTTCTAATTTTTATAAATGATCTCCTTAACTGTACCTTAATTCCCATCCATTCATACGCAGACGACTCAACCTTACACTACTCCATTAGTTTTTCAGAACGCCCCAGCAAGCAATCCCTTAACGACAAACGTAATGAAGCCATAGAACTCTTAAATTCTGATCTAAATACTATCTCCAATTAGGGCAGAGAAAACCTTGTTACCTTTAATGCTTCCAAAACCCAATTTCTCCATCTATCTACCCGTCAGGATCTCCCAGCGGACTATCCCTTATTCTTCAACAATACAAAAATCAACCCTTCATCTTCTCTCAATATTCTTGGTGTCTCTTTTTCTTCTGCTCTCATTTGGAAGGACCATATAGGCCTAACCAGTCTCGCTAAGGCAGCCTCCCAGAAGCTGGGTGTGCTCAACCGCCTTAGGGGGTTCTTTTCCCCAACACAGCTTCTTGCTCTGTACAGGGGCATAGTGCATCCTTGTATTGAGTATTGTTCACATGTGTGGGGAGGTTCCTCTCACACCGCTCTTCTAGACAAAGTTGAAAGGAAGGCCTTTCGTATCATTAACTCCCGTCCACTCACCAACTCTCTGCAATCTCTCTCTCTCTCTGCCGCAATGTTGCATCTCTCTCG